>JASDQU010014233.1:15950-40739 GCA_032191745.1 Picea mariana | reverse complement strand
AATCAGAGATCTAGGAGATTCTAAGGCTCTTTGCAAAAGACAAAAGTTTGGGCCCGGATGGCTGGACTATGGATTTTTTTACCCATTTTTTTTATTTGGTCGGTGATGATCTACATAGTATGGTTGAAGACTCAAGGCACTGGGGTAAGATAAAACAAGCTTTAAATTCCACCTTTTTGGTGTTGATACCGAAGGAGAACTCCCCTTGAACTTTCGAGGATTATAGGCCCATAACGCTTTGCAACCTCTATTATAAAATTATTTCTAAAGCGATTTCCATTAGAATCCGACCAATTCTTTCAAGAGCTCTTTCCACAAAACAGTTGGGATTCCTGAAGGGAAGATAAATACTGGATGCAGTTTTCAAGTATTTCTTGGATTTGATGTTAGGTTTCAAGTATCTGGGCTATTTTCTCAAAGCAAAGAAATCGACTTTCGAAGACTAGATATGGCTGCTCAAAAATGTTTGATAAAAGGATCAAGCACTGGTGTAATCGTTGGTTGACTCTGGGAGGACTTTGCATCTTGGTGAAGGCGGTATTGGAACCACAAGTGGTGTATTGGATGGCTCTCGTGGTGGTGCCTACCTCTGTACTTACAAAAATTCGACAGCTGATTTATGATTTTCTTTGGACTGGTGGTCGTAAAGGCCATGGTTTACATTTGTGTAACTGGAGTCATCTTACGAAACTGAAAAGACTTGGAGGCTGGGGTCTAAAAAATCCTTTTCTTTTCAGTGGAGCACTCGCAACTGAATCCCTGTGGAGAGTATTGATGGAGGATGGGATATGGCATCTTGTGATTAAAGAAAAGTACCTTCCATATACTTCAATTGCTACTTGGCTTAGATCGGCTCAGGTTTTGCAACTGGTAGCTTCACATTTCTGGAAAAGCCTGGTGAAATCACTCCCCCTCATTACTCATTGGCTAAGATGGAAGCCTGGAAGGGGTGACGCGATACTGATTGGATTAGATAAGATTCTTGGGATTGGGTCAATTTCCTTCATCGAAGTTCCTATTAGAAAAATTTATTTCATCAAAGTTCCATGGTGATTTTTTTTATTAAGAAAGGAATCATCACCAACAGGGTGTGATTGACAAGAACTATGAAAAAGGAAACTCTTTCTAGTGAAGTAACTTTGACAAATGACCCTTGATGGAAGAACTCTAACCAAAAAAGGGACTCAATAACTCTAAAGAGAGTAAATCTGACCAACAAAAACACTGACTACGAGGGACCATTATAAACAAGAATTATGACGAAGGAAATATGAGAAACTATAGTCTTCTTGTTACTTCTGGGTATGTGTTATATTCTTTCTATGTGGAAGGGAGGGTGTGTCGGGTTTTGATGATCCCACCACCTCATGGTGTATTCCTGCACTGCGCACTACCTAGGGGGTTGGAGGGGGTCTTGGTGAAACCCCCTTCTTAGGAAAATCCTTAAACTTTGGGTGCTATCCTAGAGTAGTCAGAGTTCAGGGCACTGCCCATAAATTGTTTTTTGATGATTTTCACTATTTTTAGTGGTTTTCAAAATTAATCCTAGATTAAGGGATTAGGGTTTTGGTAGTTGTAAAAATATATATATATATATATATATATATATATATATATATATAATATTTTGAATGGTGAAATGAATACAATGAAGAGTTGAGAGGTGCAACACGAAGTAAGGTTGGTTTTCTCCCGGTTAAGGGTTTTCAACATAAATCTCTTTGTATTGTGTGTATGAGCCATTGATTAATTTCAATTTTTATTAAGAATATATATGCATAGTTTTACTTCATAGGTTTAAAAATTACATGTGGCATCATAACTGATTTTTGTCTTTAGGGGGACTCTTTTGTCGCTAAGGGTTTGGCTCAATTTGAATAGATCAAATTTATATTGGGTCTATGATAAACTTGGGTTCAATGGGAGATTTTAAGTGGTGATTGATGTATAGAAATTAAATGGCGAGAAGTTATACAATCAAGATTGAGAAATTTAATGGGAAAATCTTTGAGATATGGAAGCTAAAGATGGAGGACCTTCTTGTAGATGGAGAATAGTGGGTTTCTTAGGATCTTGGCACTACACCTATGGGTATGTCAAAAAATTACTGGCTGAAGTTGGAGAGGAAGGAAAGGAGTACAATCCACTTGTGTCTTTCATATCCAATTCCACTGAATGTCTCGAGAGGAACTACAACCAAGGAATTATGGGATAAGTTAGGGAATTTATGTTAATTGAAGTCCCTGGTAAAAAAATTGTTTCTTCAAAAGAGGTTATATAATCTTAGGATGGAATATGGAGACTCTATGACAAACCATATAAATTCCATCAATACTCTAGTAATTCAACTTGTCTCTGTTGATATTAAACTTGGGGAAGTTAGTAGAAAATTGTGTTATCTTGTAATGTTATTCACTAGACTCCTGGGATAATCTGGTTGTAGAAATCAGTAGTACCACTACATCTACATTGTCGTATGAGGATGTAATTTCATCCTTGTTATTAGAAGATATGACGAAGAAAATCAAGGATAGTTAGAGAACATATGCTTTATTTGTAAGAGGTTGTCCTCAATATAGGAATAAACAAGTCTTTGAGGGAAAGATATAAATCTAAAGGTAGATCTAAATATCTAGGAAAATATTTGAGGAAATGTTGTAAGTGTGGTAAAGTTGGGAATCATAAGAAATATTATAGGTCTAAGAATGTTGATAAAGCAAAGGGATACAATGATGTCTCTTCCATAGAGGTGAAAACATCCACGAAAGAAAGAGGATATGTTTAACTAGAATATATATGTACACATGAATATCGTGGTTTATGGTTGATCAAATCAAGTGCGTCATTTCATATGAATCTTTATAGGAAGTGGTTCTGTGAATATGAAAATTACGATGGTGGTGATGTCTTCCTAGGAGATGACTCAAATACCAAAACCATTGGACATGGGAGGGTTAAGTTGTTTCTGAGAGATGGAAGGATCAAAAATATCCCTAGGGTTCTACACATTTCAATCTAGCCGAGATCCTAATATCTATAAGCGAGTTGGATGATGCAGGTGTGGATACTTTATTAGGAAAGGGAACTTGCAATATGGTATGAGGAGTAATGGTGTTGATGAGAGGAGTTTGGTGTGGAAATATCTACATGTTGCTAGGAATTACTTATATTGATGGGTGTAATAGTTCTATTGTCCATAAGTAGGGAAATAAAGAAGATAACATCCATATTATCCCTAGAAACAAGACCATGTTGTGGAATCAAAGAGTGGGACATATTGGAGAAAAGGGAATTTGAACACTACATGGTAAAGGTATGGTTGAAGGTATTTCTAATTTCACATTGGATTTTGATTTCTATGAACATTGCATATATGGTAAATAGAATCGAGTAGGACTCCCATCTGGTGATACAAGAGAAAATGAGATCTTAGATTTGATACATAGTGACATGTTTGGACCTCTACCTATTTCATCACTAGGAAAATCTTTGTATTATGTTTCATTCATAGATGATCTCTCAAGAAACATGACGGGTCCTAAAATGGCATACTTTCAACACCCGTCCATACCTTTTTTCTTACCATTTTCCTCTAATCATTCCCTTTTTGATACTTCCTTTATTCATATCATTGTACTTATCAACAAGGTATGAATCCTTCCTAATATGTCATTAATACGTTACTTTTTCATTATTCTTAAAGGAACTCACTTCTTGCATGTACTAATATTGCTATGCATGAATAATACAATAGTTGTTGCAATACTATCCTACTGCAATTCCAAAAGTACCTCCAACTATCGTATCTTCGGGTATGATCATGTTGTTGCAACTATGATACATCCGTTATTGTTGCAACACCAATAAAATTACCAACCTCGAGAAAATTATTCATTACTATGACTCAGGACAATGACTGCAATTCTAAGGAATACTCTTCTTTGCTGCGATTTCGAGCCTACCGATCACTGCAACTCCAACACAAAAGTAAAATTCTATATTTGGCAGATGGCAACCAATATCCAATAGAGGAAAGTGACAAAATACAAGTAGGTGACCAAAAGAAAGAAAATAGTTTCCTATAGAGCAAGCATGAGCATATTCTTTTCTAAATATTGGAAAAACTTTGTAACCAAATGAATAACCAGATCCTCACGACTGTCCATCCACCGCCTTGTATGATTTTAGATGATATTCATATTGTATAAAAACCCCAGCTTCCTGAGAGCTAGGGGAGAGGAAATCAAGTAATTACATTAAGTTATTGTAGCTTTCAGAACTTCGATAATATAAATTTATGTTCATGCTTCTATTCATGCATTGATATGTTGGTGATCATGTGATTATAGTTTAAAGATTCAATACCTTAACTAAGGGAGTAGGACCCCCTCCTTAGTCAGGTAATTCCTATAATAGCAAGGTTAGAAATTAGAATTTTCGATCTTCTCAGTTTATTTTATTTCTTCTTAAACTGCTGCAATTTCGGATTCTTAGTATTACTCATAGTCTACATCCTTCTTTTTTTTCGATTTTTATTATATTCCAGAACAACAGATTAATCTATTTGATTTCATGATCAACTCATTGCGATTCTAGGAAACACAAGATAGTGTTGTAATTCATGCATGGAATCATTTTCAAAATTTTATAATTCATATTTTTATGAGTTGCGATTATAGGTGATATTGGAGTTTTCTTTGTTGGAACTCATATCATTACAAGTTTATGATACATAACGTTTCATTTCTTCAATTCGCACCACTACAACTCAATATTTAGATTCTTTTTGTGCTACAACTCTATTGTTGCAACTCACGTTGTTGCAATGCCTCTTGCAACTGCACTCGTTTTATTTCCTTATTCTCTCTAGCGTAGTATTTGTAACTTTGGATTTGTGTGATTGGATTAATATTGAATGAACAAACACTTAATTGTTGCAACACACAATACCTTGATTATACTTAAGTGAGTCACCAATAGATAATAGCATAAGTTTTAATTCAACAAGTGTGATTTCAATTATTGCAAGTGTGCTTTCAATTCTTGCAAGTGTGATTTCCATTTCAACAAGTGTGATTTCAATTCTCACAAGTGTGATTTCAATTTCTGCAAGTGTGATTTCAATTCATGCAAGTGCGATTTAATTTTTGTAAGAGAAACTTAGGCCATAACATATCTTGGTGACTTAATTAAGTATCTTGAATATTTTATTTGTGACATTAAAGTTCTACAATACCATAGTCAAAATAACACTCTTCTTTCATAGATTGTGCATGACAGTTCACAAATTCCATAAAATTATTTAATTGATAATTAAATGTACACCCCTTCATTTTCTTACCAAATTAAATAGAAAGTAATTGAAAGGTCCATCATTTTTGGCATCGTTGCCAGGGAACTATCAAAATAAAGTAGCACTATCAAATTGTGTGGATTTTTCTTCATTTCACTAGAATAAGTGTTATGATTTCTTTTCAGTAATTTGTAGGATGATTTTCTAATCTTTTATATGCCCAAATCTAGAGATCAACAGGGTAGATTTATTAGCTCTTCCAAAAACTCCCAAAAAGATAATAGTGCAGCTCAACCATTGTTATATCAAGATATTCCTCACCCCATGCAACTTTCTCAAAAGGCCTTTTCCATTTCCCTATGAAGACTTGAAGTCCCCTTTTTGCAATTCCCAAAGCTAAAAAACATATTTTTCCAAATATACATTCCTTAACAACTATACAACATGCATATATGCATGTTGCACTATTACATCCCGCATACATCGGGTTTTGTACCCAAAGTTAAAAATGGTGTCGAGTTTCCATGTCATGTCACGATATCCATGATCCTTGACCGTCCATATATTGGAAATGTTCTGACTCAACCCTTCAGTTCCATTCGAAGGCTATAAATGGGCCATATCCAAGCCTTGGAGAAGGAGAAGAATTCAACTTTGAGAGAAAAGTCACTCTGGAGAAATTATTCACTTCATATTGAGTCTGCATCCCTTTTCCCTTTTAAGTTTGAATACATTGTTCAAAAATTTCCTTACAACCCACCACAGGTTATAATATGTATATTTTTCATGTTCAGTATTTTTCCAAATGCGTTCTTATGCATAGACATTCCCTTGAGGTAATATGGACATACACTCCATTAGCATAACCATGAGCTTATAAAATTTCTCTAGTCGATTCACTTCTACCTTCATGAAGGTTGCTATCAATATATAGGGTTCCTGTTTACTTGCTTACTGGATTATACCAACAACAATTTCCAGTCAGTAAATTGACCTTACCATTTCCATTAACCCTTTGATCGTGAGGGGTTATAAACATATACTAGGTTTAACCCTTTATTAAAATAGTAATATCACTACTACGGATCCTTTCTATCTATTCAAATTCAAGTCTTTTCATTAATACTCATTGAAATTATCCCATTCATGTAGGAGCGGCCATCATTTCATAAAGTAAATGGTAGGCTTCCTCCACCGTAGACTAGTACGATTCAATGTCATTGGGTAAAATCCCAACTAAATTTTAAATTTGCAACCTTCTACTCAAGGAACTTCCGCAGATGATTTTCTTTTGGAAGTAACATTCACAACAAGATCATCTTAGCCTTGGTAACCCAATCTTATGTTTGTACAACAACATGTGCACTTGCATAGTGAAGTCAAATTCTTTATGTGGAAGCATTAGCAACATACAATGTATATTTCCAAAACATCTATCAATAGTAGAAGGTTTCATTCCCCCTCTTCAGTAGAGGATTACTAAGCCTCCTAGGAATGGGTAAAATAGGGTGTTACCCCTTAAGGTCCTCTAATAATATTTTATACGACTCGTGCATGAGCCCAAGTAGGCCAAGTGTTATTTCCATGTTTTGATACCATTTTTTAACACACCTGACCCCTAAATTCTCTTTTAAGGGGTGGGGCATCATAATTTCATTTTTCCTTAATTAATCAAACCCTTATTCTGGGGTCTCTATCACATTTTGTTCATCCATAGATTTCCAAACACTATCTCCACACTCAAAACCCAGCTATGGACTGGAAGATATGTCCTCTCCAAGCTCTTCTGGCATTTATTTGTCAAAGGCCACCAGCTTCCACATGGGTCCATCTTATAGATATCGTCTCGAGTTCCTAGAGATCTTGGAGCTTCCGATACTCCTAAATATATAGCAAAAATCCAACCATCCCTAACCTATGGTTGATCTCCCTTGACATTAATGCATACACATAAGGAATATTCAGTGTTCGGTGCTTCGGCGTTGAGTGACCCTTTTCTATCTACACATGAGACCTCCCTAAGTCTCGAACTCCCGAAGTCCTGTATACTTTCCACATGGCTCCAACCTTTGGCTCTTTTGGTCTCTCTACAATACTATACCCCAAATCCTCTGGAGTCGCAGAGTCGTGAAATCGTTCCACGTGGCTCTGGCCTTTGGCGATCAACATTTTGTATTGAATGTCCCTTTTCGGCGTTTGACCTTTGGTAGCCGGCAAATGATGTCCTATGTTTTCAAAATTTCAGCAATCGATGATCGTCGTTGAAATTTCCTTTACCATATTATGCCCAAACCTTCTGAACTTCCGAAATTATCCAGACTCCCAGAGTCCCGAACATGTCACCAACCACGTTGGCTAGGCCAACACGAACTAGAATGTGACATGTGACAAGGGCCAGGGGTGAAACATGTCCTCAATAGGGGATGACATGTTTCATGCTCGAATGGGAATAAAGAGTTTGTGAATCATCTTTATTCAGGTGACACATGGCACGTGTAATGTGGGTCCACGTTAGGTTGAATAACATTAGGATTCCATGTCATCTCATACTGATAGCTATCCAACCCTTCAATCTCATGGTGAGTGAGGATCCACGTAGATCCATAGATCTAAGACTCTCTTTACTTCATGGCTCTAGATCTTACCAATTCCTCACCTTGCAAATCCACTAGAGTGCCAATTCTCCGGACTAAAGGATCTGGCACCACACATCCCCTACCTATCATCGACTGAGATTTACTTTGTCGTTCACGAATTCGGGAGTATTCATTCCTTGAAGACTCTCGACCAAGTTCCTTTGGAGTGTCGAGTCTCTGGACTATAGGATCTAGCAACATGTGTCCTTGATGATGAACGACTAGGAAGGGCTCCGAACCTTCGGTGCTCCAAAGAAGTTCCCATTCACCATCAGGTCATAACCTCCCAGATATACTCGATCCATGGACATGCATCTTGAATGATGGACGATTAAGAGGGGTTCTTAATGGAGTCCCAATATCAACGGTTGAGGAGGATCCAAAGATCAACAGTCCTTATTACTTCATCAATTCGACGTTCGGGAGTTTTGGAGGTGCAACACCTTTGTTCTCTCGAAGCGGTCAATGCTAGACTAACCTCGACATAGATCTATCCATTAAAGAGATTCCCGAGTTTCCTTAGATCTATGGCTTGTGTGTCTTCATGACCAATAAGTCAATCAAGGTTTAATGATGCATGAGCATCGCTCCACCTCAACACGTGCCAGCTGATTATCACGATTGGTGTGCATTCAAGTAAGGGAGAGGCATCACCCTCTCATTTTTCCTCCTAAATATAAATCATGATTAAGGAAAATAATGATGTCAAGATCGTAGAGCCAAGTTCTACCTTTGCACAAGCTGTAGTGAGGTCACCATTAAGTGGATGACGGTAGGAGGGATTTGCATCTGATTCGAATCATATTTCCATCATTGTAATCTGCCTCATTAGTCAGGTGTTTTGAATGGTTATTAGACACCACTATCTTAGCTCGGAGGGAAACTCATCGAGCCCCTCTTGTATAAATCTTTGTATTGTTTCCCAGTAGTTCATATAGGAGAGAGAAAAGTTGGATATTGTTGAGAGATGAGACTGAGTCATAGTCCGGTCTCACATATTGTGATGAACATTCCACCATTAATAGAAAGTAAAGATTTTCCTGTTTGTTAATTTCTGTATAATGGATGTTTAGTTGTGAATGTCATTCGTATTCGTTTATACTATAGATGTATATTAGAAATTGTCTGCAGTGATAGAGTTAGGATTCTCTATATGCGGGTGTGTTGAATTAGTTATGGTTCTTTAGGCTAAGTGCAAGGAGTGCATGATAGAGAGTTGAAACTCTGTGAGCCAACGCAAGGAGTGCATGTATGAACTCATTCGAGTCAGAAGAGAAGTTTCTAGGAGGGCACAATAGAACAATTCACAGACTCAAAAGAGAATTTCAAGGTTGTTGAATACCTTGGAAAGAAAGGCTGCATGGGAGAAAGTGTAGCGCAAAGTTACTGAACACTCTTTAATACTATGCCAAGAGGGAATTGAGCTAGTGCGACTGTGCACAGGAGAAACACATTTTGGAGTGTTGGAGATGTTGAGAAAATCCCAGGGTTGTTGAACACTCTAAGGAAGGAAGGCTTTGCAAGTGTGCATTGAGCAAGGAAAGGAGATTCCTTAATAATTTTAGAAGAGATGATCTCAGCTAAGAGTTCATGTCAGAAAGGGGTGTTGATAAGAAGAGGACGAAGAAAGGCCTCATCCACATGAAGATTCATACGGAGTTGCAAGCCGCCCTGAATGAAGATGATGAGAAGTTGAAAACTTTCTTCATAAAGGAGAAGGATCAGATGAGTGTTCTGGTCATTGGGGGAATCCATGTATTCCTACCAAGCAACCGAGGAAAGGCCAACAAAGGTGTTGCAGATGCAACAAAAGGACAACAAGATGAGATTGTCATGGAGGAGGAGGAGGAGGTACTGAAGTCTTCCCCAATGTGAGAGAAGCACCCAGTTGAGTCACTCGCTTAGTGGGAGATGGAGTTGAATATACTGGAGGATTGGTTGAGAAGTCTAGAACCAAGAGGTGGATTCGATGAGATAACCATGCCATAAGAGACATACCAACATGAGTTGTAGCTGGAGGAAGCTGGAATGGGACTAGCCAAAGAACTTGCAGGATCTAGTTTGTCAGTGGAGGTAGATGAACAACAGTTCAGTGAAGAGATTATGGGATTGGAGTCTACAATAGAGTGTCCATTCAATGTCACAGGGGATGAAAGCAGAGTGGGAGGTCAGGATGATCTACCCTTAGAGTAGTGTGAGGAGTTATAGTCGAGCAAACTGCACAAGGAGAACCAACCGATGAAGCAACTAGAAGAGGTGATACAAGAGATAACGGAGATGATGTTGAAGTCAGCGGGATAAGCGATCAGCAAGGAGAAGCTCGACATAGGAGAACCTGCATGAGAAATAGGGAAGGTGCAGGAGAAACAAAAATGAAGCAGAGGAGCAGGAAGACAACTCCAGAAGAAAGTTTGGGATCTAAGAGGGTTTCAAGAGAGTTGGGAAGCTCATGAGCAAGATCTCATGAATTTTTATAGCCGTGGAGTATGATGCAGGAGCATCACTCCACCTCAACATGCGCCAACTGATTAGCATTATTGGTGCACATTCAAGGAAGGGAGAGGTGTCGCCCTCTCATTTTTCCTTTGAAATCTAAATTGTGATTAAGGAAATTAATGTTGCCAGGATGGTAGAGCCAAGTTGTTCCTTCGCACAAGCTGTAGATGAGGTCACCATTAAGTGGCTAATGGTATGATGGATCTGCATCCGATTCAGATTAGATTTCCATCATTGTAATTTGCCTCATTAGTCAGGCATTTTCAATGGCTATTAGACACCACTATCTTAGCTCGGAGGGAAGCTCATCGAGCCCCTTTTGTATAAATCTTTGTATTGTTTTTTATTAGTTCATATAAGAGAGAGAAAAGTTGGAGATTATTGAGAGCCGAGACTCAATCATAGTATGTTCTCACTTATTGTAATGGACATTAAACCATTAATAGAAAGTAACAGATTTTACTGTTTGTTAATTTTTGTATAATGGATGTTTAGTTGTGAATGCCATTCGTATGTGTTTATACTGTAGATGTATGTTAGAAATAGTCTGCAGGGATATAGTTAAGATTCTCTATCTGGGAGTGTGTTGAATTAGTTCTGGTTCTTTAGGCTAAGTGCAAGGAGTGCAATATAGAGAGTTGAAATCTGTGAGCCAACATAAGTAGTGTGTGTTTGAACTCATTTGAGTCAGAAGAGAAGTTTCCAGGAGGGAACACAAGAATAATTCATAGACTCAAAGGGGAATTTCAAGGTTGTTGAATACCTTGAAAAGAAAGGTTGCGTGGGAGAAAGTGCAGTGCAGAGTTACTGAACACTCTATAAGAATTTGAAAGGAGGGCATTGAGATAGTGTGAGTGCGCACAGGAGAATTTTTTTTTGGAGTGTTGGAGACATTGAGAGAATCCCAGTGTTGTTGAACACTCAGAGGAAGGAAGGATTTGCAAGTGTGCATTGAGCGAGGAAAGGAGATGCCTTAATACTTCTGGAAGGGCTCAAGGAGAAGCTGTCAGAAGGCTTAAACAAGTGCAAGGAGTGTGCCAAGGATAAACTAAGTTCATATTACAAGCTCAGGAGGAAGGGCGTTTAGTTTCAAGGGGGGCACTAGAAAGTCCATAGAAGGGTGCATGAGAACCGATAACCTTGAAGGTTTCAAGCCGAGCAAAATCTTGGGAGAAATAGCACAGAATTCTTGTAAGGAGAGAAGAAAGAATTGAGAGCAATCTAAGTCTTGGAAATAAATTGTGCTAAGTGTTCAAGAGGAGCGAGGACTTTCCGAAGTCCCAAAGATAGTGAAATCGTCCATCGTCAAGAGGAGACAGGTGGAGAAATATTAGGATATCCAGGAGTTAGATCTCCGGGAGGTTTTCCAAGAGAAAAAATAAATATTCGTGAATTCGTGAAGAGGGATTTGAATCTAGAACATTGGATCTAGAAGGGACGCATGGAAGAGATCCGCATGATTCATAGGAGTAGCATTCCAGGAGATATTCGAGGAGAATAGAGAGAGACTCCTGAAGGTCGAAGTCCAAATAGATCGCAATCAATGATCTTAAGGAGGAACAGGGACCGTTGATCCTCGTGCCATTTGAGTTCGTTGATTCAGAGTTCTGGAACGTAGGAATTGGTTGTTGTGGAACAAGATGAAGCCCGAAGACCAAAGATCTTTTGTTCTTTATCCATGGGACATAGCCCAAGCTCATATGATAGAAGGGTCCGACCACAAAGAACTAGTGTCACCGTCAACTTTTTTCAAAGGGACAAGAAGAGAGCCACGAGGTTAAGAGGACCCGCACTTTGGAGAAAGAGGGACCTGTGATAAAGTATATTGGGTTCCAGAAGGGAGACAAAGAGTCAATTTGACTCAGGTGTTTGAACGATCCTAGACCGGGAGGTCGCACAACTCCAAAGGAGAGAAGGAAAGGGGAGGGGGTCTGTTCCATTTAACGTGGGGACAAGTCCCTCGGTAATGGATAAAATACCACCATTTGTCGGTCCATCTCCAAGCCAGTGACTCGACAGGTCATCTTCGATGCAAATGGGGTCTTTTCAATTCTTAATATCCTGGAGGTCAGGACTCCCGAACTCCCAAACACTTAGCTCCCTCGGGACTTAACCTAGGGTTCCTAGGCCTTGGCCATATGGACCCTCTAATGAGTCTTGGGCTATAATATCAACTCATAGCCAAGATGTTTTTAAGGTCGTGGGCACGATCATGTGGTCTCTTCGGCTAGTGGTTTGAAGGAAGCGCCCTCCACTCACAAAACTTAGGTTCTAACATAGGGAAAGGCACCTTCGAAGGATCAACATGATTGTATCATTCTGGTGGAGTCTACCCCAACTCTAGTACTGTGAAGTTGATCCTTGGGGAGAATAACTTGAGTATTTCCCAACCATCCTAGAGGCCACACTAGTCATGTTATAACCATTTGAGGGAAACATTTTACAGAGGATCACTAAGAATTTTCATTATGAATCACACACTACAAATCTTAGTCACAGACACAACTATTCAAATCATACATTCCAATTTAAGTGCACAGGGAATAAGAAGTACTTATCTATTACAAGCCAATCCATGATATCACTAGGGAAATTTATGCCATTTCTCAGAGATCCTCTATTTTTCACAACATACCTACGAGGTTTGTCATATGCTTCCTCAATATCAAACTCCTAGTCTTTCTCCTTTCCTTTGCATATGTCAGGTCTCTTGTTCCTCTTTGTGTGTGTGCTCTTGTCTGGTGTCTCTTCGGCTCTCGGCAGAGCCTCCCATTCTCTTCCCCTCTCTTGTCTATTCTCCTTATCTCTACTTTCTGTATATCTTTTCCCATGATGGTTCTACACCTATCCTATTCCTTCTGTCAGAAGGAAACTCAGTTCATTTTGGTCATCCATACCCTGCAGTACTTCGAGCTAACATTCTTCTGTCAGACCATGCTTCCATTCATGGGGGTGGTTGATTATCTAACCACAAGTCCTTCCTTCATTAATTGATTCCTCTCCCTGGGATTTGGATGAGGCTTATTATCTCAACAAAGGGACTTTTGTTCATTTGAACTAATGAACCCTCTCCACAGTTTCCTCATTCTTTCCTTTATTGATATCTTGGTTAGTACTTCAAGGATTTACCCCCACATTCAGTCAATGGAAATCTAAATAATACATTTATTGGGTTCCATGTGCATCAACCCTTTCTCCATAAACAACATCTTGATCCAGAGTGGAATTTCTTCCAACATCCATTTTCTTGTACCTTCTTCTAATTTTATTTCATCATCACTGAAAGAATCAGTATAATCCACAATTAATTCAATGATATATCCCTCCTTTACTCAAGAAAACCAAAAAATGAATGGCACAAGTATGCTTATTGTCTAATGCCTTTTGTCTGTCAAGTGTGGCTTGATCCCAAACCACTCATTTTGGAGGCCACATAGTAGAATTGTGAGAATTTTTCCTCTTCATCCATTCATACAAAAAACATGGAAATTCACCAGAGAACGTGTCATTCATATCAATATAAAGATACGTATATTTTAATATCTTTGCATTCACTCTCAAACCCCAAGTTTTTCATTGGGAAAGCTCATGTTATTTTGTAGTTATCCAGTCTTGAATTAATTCTTGAGATGGATACCATCTCATCTCTTCCCTTCATCATTCCATGCAAGATTTTTAAGTTACAACAATGGAATCGTTTGTTGGGTTTTTTCATTCTTGCACACATCATTCTTAACCCTGGGGAGTTTAGGCCTAGGGTCCATCCAGAGTTGACCACAAAATACAACAAAGCATCAACATATCAATGTTTAGCCAAGGTCGAAGAAGGTCTCACTCGAGATGCAATGAGGCTCATAGAGAAAATATGGTCTTGTGACAGGGATGAAGGGATAAACATACAAAGATCAATCTAGGCTAACATTCATGCATTAAATATTTGATAACTTATTGTTATTAATAAGTAAAACAATACACACACATATCTAGATAACACTTGAGTGACAAACAATAGATCAAAATTGTTGTAGCTTTATTACCCTTTGTTAGAAAAAAAAGAACGCGGAGAAATAAAATAAAACAAATGCAGAAATAAAACACAAAAGATAATAATACAATAGAGACACAGATATATGTGGTTCACCCAGTGTGGGCTATGTCCACCAGATAAATTTCCATGTCCTTCCTTTATTATTATCCAGCAAATGAAGGGATACAACCTACAACACACCCGCTGTAACTTCCTCTTCTTTCTCTCACACAATATCCTCTCTCAGAATACAATATTCGCCATGATACATAGCCACAATACATTTACCTCATAAAAGAGGGTTTCCTTCTAGGGAAAAAACCTTAACATAACTTTTACCATAATATCTGTGACCTTATAATGAATGGTCCATATTTACAATGAAATTACAATATTAATTTACAAGGCAATTTTTCCTTCGAGGGCCTACTTGCCCTCGAACCCCGTAGAGGGGGTAACCCCCCTCTGCACTCCCCTACGTGGAGGAGTGTACATTCTTCTAGGGTGTAAATTCCTCATTGGGTATAAACATAGCTAAAACAAAATACCTCTGAATCAGGAAAATAATCAGGCTCCACAACCAACAATCTCCCACTTGGAGACTGATCTCAACAACTCCACCGTTGTTGTATCTACTGGACTATGAACCTTTTTGGACCTAGAAAATTTCTCATATTCATATTCATGCTTTAAGATCAACTGAAATCGATAAGGAACTCAGTTTCTCCCTAGTTACTCCCTTTGATAACATGTCTGTGGGATTCTGGCTAGTGTGTATCTTTTCCAACTTCAAATGTGCATCTTCTAAGACAGATCATATGAAATGGTACCTGAACTGTATATTCTTAGTATTCTAATGAAATTTTTAGTTCTTTTCAATATGAATGGCACTCTCACTGTCACAATACAACCTATTATTCTCCTGCTTCTTTCCCAATTCCTCCATAAACCTTTGTAACCAAAACATCTCTTTACTAGCCTCTATAGAAACAACATATTTTGCCTCTATTGTTGAAAGTGAAACAACCTTTTGTAGTTTATAAATCCAACTTATTGTTGTTCCACCTATAGTAAAATCATACCCTGTGGTGCTCCTCCTGCTATATATATCACCTTCCATATTTGAATCAACATATCCTTGTAGAACAATGTTTGAACCTCCAAAACATAATGCATGAGTAGCCGTACCTCTCAAATACCTAAAAATCTACTTTGCTGCCTCCCAATATTCTTTACCTCGATTGTTCATATACCTGCTCACAAATCCCACTACATGTGCAATATTTGGTCTTGTGCAAACCATTGCATACATCAAGATGTCAACTAGTAATGAATAAGGGACCCTGTACATGTATTCTATCTCCTCCTATGTATTGAGACACATTTCCTTAATTAATTTGAAATAGATGGCTAGAGGTGTGCTAACTGGTTTTTCATTCTACACTCTAAACCTATCCAACACCTTCTCTATGTACTCACCCTGAGACAATGTCAATTTGTGATTTTTCCTGTCTCGTGTTATTCTCATACCAAGTATTTTGTTTGCAGCACCCAAATCCTTCATCGCAAATTAATTATATAATTTCTTCTTGAGCACATTTATATCCTTCATATTAGACCCTTTAACAAGCATGCCATCTACATACAATAGAAAGATAATATAGCTTCCATTTTATATCCTTTTAAAATAAACACAGTGATCAGAATGACATCTACTATAACCTTGTTCTGTCATAAACCTTTCAAACTTTAAATAACACTACCTTGGATATTTCTTTAGGAAATACAATCTCTTCTTCAACCTGCATACAAAATTCTTCTTCCATTTGACCTCATACCCTTGTGGCTACTGCATCTAAATCTCTTCCTCCAAATCCCATGAAGAAAAGTTGTTTTTACATCTAATTGTTCAAGATGAAAATATTCTACTGCCAAAAGAATTAAAATAGTCATAATTGAATTCATTTTAACAATAGGAGAACATATTTCATCTAAATCTATACCTTTCTTTTGTGCAAACCCCTTTACAACAAGTCTATACTTGTACCTCTTTTTACCTCCATCTTCTTCCTTCAACTTGTAAACTCATTTATTTTGTAATGCTCTTTTTCCCGTAGGAAACTGAACAAAATAACAAGTTTGGTTATTTACCAAGGAATCCATTTCCTCTTTCATGCCTTTCTCCCACTTCTTTTTGGTGTCTACATGCATTGCCTCTTCATAACATTTTGGTTCACCAGAATCAACCAACAATAAATAATACAATGAAGAAGAGTATCGTTTAGTGGGTCTACTTAACCTAGTAGATATTCTAACAACACTTGTAGGATTTTGAGGTACCTATTGATCCTGTTGTTGTACATTATGATTTTCTGGTACCTTTGGAATTTCTCTTTCAGTGATCTCATCAAGCACTGTGTATTCTGGTTTTTCTTTTCCTGTTCTTTCCCTGCAACTGATCTTTGTACATGACCTTCTCATTGAATATGACATCTTTACTCCTAATGATTTTTTTATTTTCATAATCCCATAAGCGATAACCAAAATCATTAACACCATATCCAATAAAGGTACACTTCTTGTATTTTTCCTCAACCTTTGTTATACTTTCTTTATTAATATGGACAAATGATTCACGACCGAAAGTCTTCAAAAAATAATAGTTTACCTTTTTTCTTGTCCACGCCTCCTCTGGAATTCTACCATCCAAAGAGATTGAAGGTTATTTGTTTATTAAGTAAACAATAATATCTACAACATATGCCTATAAATGTAAGGGAAAACCAACATGCAATCTCATACTCCTTGCATGCTCCATGATTGTCCTATTCATCCTTTCCGACACACCTTTTTCTTGTGGTGTTCCTGGAGTTGTCTTCTCTCTACAAATCCCATGGTATGAACAATAATCATCAAACTACTTGATGCAATATTCACCTCCATTGTCTGATCTGAGACACTTTAACCTTTTTCCTGTCTCATTCTTAGCCAAAGATTTCCATTTCTTAAAAGTATCAAAAACATCAGATTTTTTTCGAATGAAATAAACCCAAGTTTTTCTAGTTGCATCATCAATTAAAGTAACATAATAACGAGAGACACCAAGATATGATACCCGATTTGGTCGCCATACATCTGTATGCACAATATCTAACCTTTCACTCTTATTTTCTTTTCCGACTCTGAGAAAGATGCCTCTCTTCTGTTTTCCATAAACACAATTCTCACATAAATCCAAATCAATTTGTTTATGATCTTGTAACAAATTTATTTTGTGAAGTATCTGCATCCCCTTCTCACTCATGTGTCCAATCCTATGATGCCACAGTGTTGTATCCACTCTTGTAGAAGATAAAGAGATAAAAGAGTTAATATTACTAGTACATAAATACAATGTACCTACCTTCTCTCCTTTTTCTATCACCAATGATCCTTTGGTGACCTTCCACACCTTATAATTAAATATGGATATAAAACCTTCACTTACCAACTACCCTCTCGAAATTAGATTTTTCCTTAGATATGGAACATGTATTACCTCTTTCAACAACCATTGGTTTCCATTGCTTTTCTTTATTTTTACCTTTTCCATTCCAACAATTTTTCATGGTGCATCATCACCCAAATGAACTTGTCCAAAATCACCTTGAACATAATCTAGAAAATGTTTCCTATGGGGTGTGGATTTGTTGGCCCTTGACCAAGTTTTGGAGAAATTTGGTCATGTTTGACCATTTTTGGGACTTCGACAGGCTAGTTGAAGGTGGAGCACAAGGCGAAGCGGAGATCGTGGAATCTTAGCCCCTTTTTAGGGCATTTTTGGGTTTAGGGTTTATGTAACATGTATGGGGATGTCGGCCCATGGGTTTACCCATGTTTAGGCCCTTTTTGTAATGTATAAATAAGTATGTTGGCAATGTAAGTAGTGGGGGGAATGGCTGGTGTGATTCTAAGTGAAAGTAGTTGTGAATGCTTCGTGCAGACTGTGTGTTTAGATGTGCAGAGCTAAGTGCAAGTCGTCTGTAGTGCTTTGTGCACAAAATATGGGAAGGCTTTGTGTTGTAACCTAGCTTAGGGAAGGAGGATCGATGGAGGTGCACATAGATCTCATGTCCTATGTGGAGTGCGTTCTGAGGCTTTGTTCATGTAAGATGACTGACATAAGATAATAAAGAAGAAGAAGAGTTGGTGGACGTAGACCCGCACTGGGGGTGAACCACGTATATCATGTGTTATGGTTTCTTTGAGAATTATGATTGTTATGTTATTCGTGTGATTTATGCTTAGTGCAGTAATGTATGCTTAGATGCATCTATTATGATAGCTCAGTTCTTGATGATGTGAATGAATGCTAGATATGATTATTTTCATATGCTAAGTTCTTAGATGTGTTAGATCTGATTGAATAATGTGATGTTTTGTAATTAGGGTTTTGACCTGCGATGTGAATAAAGGTTAAATATTGATGAATGATAAATTATAAGTTCTTTGTTAGAGTGTTGTAATCACATATATGTGTCCCAGCTAGGTTGCAGACACTTGAGTCCTGCAACCACCCCTGCCTCTACCTCAGGTGAGACTTCATCTGCTTTGCAGGTGTTCCTGAAAGGGCCAGTAGTTGGGGTTTTGATGGTGCGTTGTTGAAGCATTGAACCTTGGGTTTGCCCCTGTGCCAACAAATGGTTCCATTTTCGGGACCTGAAACTGTGATTGCTGGGAACTGAAGAAAAGGGAAAGCTCTATGCTAAGAAAGGAATTGAATTTGAAGAAAAGAGGTAAGATCCTAAAGATACATGCTCCAAGAAAGGTAAGGTAAGTAAAAAAAAAAAAATTAAAAGAAAGGATCTAGGTATGTCTAATAGATTTTTTCCTAGTTTGAAAACTAGGGCACAACTAGAAGAAAGAAGATTTGATATGAGTAGATTTGATAGAAGTAATGAAAAATATGTTATTCCTATGCATAGAAAGAATGTTTGGAATAATAAATGGATGCAGTATCCTAGAAATATTTTTTTGCAAGTTAGTTACTATGATCCTAGTGCACAGTACAGGAAAGGTTGTGGATCATTTAAAATAAGGATACGATTAACTCTTTGTTACAGTTGCAGAAGACTGGGACATCTTGCTAAGGAATTCCCTGGTAGAGGTCCTAGTTGTCTTTGATGTAAAGCTATGGACCATGAAGTTTTGGATTTCCCTAGAATGATTGCTAAAGTTGAAAAGATGAATATGAAACAAGAAAACCATGAGACACACCAAGACACTAAGGATATGATAGAACCCCAGAAAGAATTAAAGACTATATTATTACATATGAAAGAAACCCTGAATGATCACAGAGACATCAAGTTGTCAAAGATGTTAAAAGAAAAAGAGTGTATAGAAGCAAGAATAGGAGACTTCGACCTAGACTGTGTTCTGGATGAGGAAACACAGGTGAATATCATGACAAAAAGAAATTGGAAAATTTTTGGAAAGCCTGCTATGGTTCCCTCATTGGGAGGAATATGATTTTTTAAAGGAAAATTGATAACCCTATGTAGAAGACTTACCCATATACCTATGAGTGCACATGGCACTTCGATAGAGGAATAATTTGAGGTCATTAAGTTTGTTGAGAACAATGCCCCATTTGCTATTTTGCTAAGAAAGACCTGGATTGAAAAAGATAAGATACAGAGGAAACAAGAAGAGGAAGATCTAGAACAGAAAAAGCAAGAACTAAGAAATTTCATGGCTAGGAGAATAGCACACTTAATAGAAGAACAAAAAGACAAATCAAATCTACTGAGGACCAGAGATCTGGATGTCAAAATTGAAAGAACACAGGAAGACTTGAAACACCTGCATGTACAAGAGAATAGAGAACCTACTCCAGGAAGAGAAGAAGTATTACCTTTGAACGACCCACAGTAGTGTGAGGTTATTGTGCTAAGAGCAGGTAATAATAATAATGGAAAGAGGAACCCAGTGACTCAGATTACAGAAAAGAAAGCTAGAAATCTCAGCAAGAAGAAAGCAAAGTTAGACAAAATGTAGGAAGTTCCAGAGAGAGCTTCACAGAAGGAAGATTTACAGAAGTTGAACTTCACCGAAAAAGTAGAACAACGAAGATTTGCACTTCACCATGACAAAGAAATATGACCGTTGGAGGCGTCCTGACCATTAGCCCGATGCTCCAAAATGGCTTGAACCACAGTTATGGCCAGAAAAGATCACCATTAGACTATTGGGACCATGCCATAACGAATGGAAATGCATTGATTGAGGCATTCCTACCCATTGGAAGAATCCATTACGATGTTAGATATTTATCCCGCCGAGCATTGCAACGAGAATTTTTTTAAAAACAGTGATTATTCGAGACCACAAAGAACTAGTTTTTTTCTCCCTGTGCCTATTGAGACCTCGCCACCTTCTACGTTACATTGAGTATTTGATCACCAGCCTGATCTCAAGCGTGCATGTCGGGTGATTTCAGCGCAGTAGAGAAATTCGTCGAAGATATCCTCATAGACGTCATGGATAAGAAGGCTATGTCTACCATATTTCAAGCCTCATCAATGAGAGGAGTGCAAGCATACCTGTCGACTTCTCGTGGATCTGGACCATCTCAAGCTTCCACCGAGAAAATAACCAAGCATTGTGATGACTTGGTGAATGCGAAGCTCATCCCATCCATCCTACCCGACTATATCCCACCTCTGACTGGCGTGGTTAGTCATGACAGTGTCCTGAGGGACTTTGAATACACCTTGATTACTGCGTATCTCCTGAAGGGGATACGTGCAATAGGACCACAATTAGGATAGATCATGACATTGAAGATCAGTGACTTCAACTTGGGATACCACAAGAACCATGGAATGCTCGCCCCGCATAAGTATTTTACCAAGACCAAGGGGAAGAAGCCAAATATCATCCCCCAACCATGGACCATGGAAATCGTGAGGTCCATTATCCTCAACGTAATGAAGATACCCCACTTTGGAAGGAACTAGGAGGTTAACGTGTGCGTTAAAATCCTACTTTCATGCTTCCATGTTGGTTATATATGTCTAGACATACGCATCACCGTATATCCAATGTTAATCCATCGGATCATCAGACTGAGCATGCAAGGACTAGAACCACAAGAATTTTATCTAGGGAAGGTTGCAGATCGCACCTTGGGGTAGAATATTAAAGATAGCTATGATGATGTGGAGAAGGGGAATAGAGGCTACCAGGTAGCCTCCATTCAGAATGGTGTAGTGCACCTAGCCTGCCAGTTGATCATTGGTAAGCTAGTAAGGAAGAAAAGACCCACATAAGATAGGGGTTCGTTGTTGACCTCGCGGGAAAATGCATGGAAGGACTACAACTGAACTGGGCGAGTTACCTTGTCAACTAGTTAGAACAAGAATTTTGCGAAGCCCATGATCAGGGCTATGAGTTTCATTTTATTTGGATACTGATCCTCATAGTGTTCATTTCTTGGGAGATGTTGAAAGGAGCGACCTTCTCTGAGATTGAGCCGTACGAACCCTTAGCTGTGAAGTTCACCACACTCTGGTATTCGAGCGACATGGTGAAGCAATGGCAGTCCAAATCGGTGTTCCACACCTACTACCTGTAGTTGAAGAGGGATATTGAGTCTTATCCTCATATGACGCTGAACACCTTGCATAGGTCTAGGCCCTTTGCAAAGTTCCACGTAGACAGACATTTTATTTATATCATTGCACGTGAACATGAACATAAATAAGAACTTCAATCCTATTATAATTTGACAGAGGAGGACATGGAAGAAATAAGTAAGGAATGACCCGCATACTTCCTTATACCCATTGACACCAACCTCATCGAAATTCTTGTGGCCACTCGTGAAGAGTATGATGCACCCAACGACAACATAAGGAAGAAGAAGGAAGAGGTACATGAGATGAAAAACACATCCGAAGAGACTACTTCAGATTCACCTAGAGGGGGAGGTGATGACTAAGTAGACAAAGAAGAGAATAGTGGGGAAGAAGACAAGTAGAAGCAAGGTGAAGTCACACCACCTAAGGATCCCATTGATGAGGCTGAGACCTCCAAGAAAATAAAGGTTTCCCCCACGAAACCTACATTGCAGAAGAAGTCCAAAGCCAGTAAACCACAAATGTAGACTATGCTCATGGTGGATGACATAGATCTCATCATCGCCGCTGTCTCAGATACCTCAAAAGATATCTTACAATGCAGTGAAGCCAAACAAGAGACCATGTATGGCCGGATTGAGGCAGAATTGCAGGGGGTATAGCAATCCCTCTACTCTAACCGCACAGTGTCTACTACACCCCTGTCATCAGAAGGAACAGAGTTGGGAGATGAGCCTGCCCAGCTACACAGAATAGAATATGAAACTGAAGCTCTCCTTCATTGTGTCCAAGAAGAAAAAGAACAGGCCACAAAGGCCCTGAAGCAAGCACAAGAGGAATCCATAGAGCAACGTCGAGTTACACATCAGGAAAAGGATGACCTCCAAGTAAAGTTCACAGAGGATAGAGAACAAATCTAGGAGGACAAAGAACAATTTCTCATGGAGCAGATGAGCGTTAAAGAAGCAGTCACCAGAGCACTTCGCTTTATGACAGGATTAGAACAGATAGAAGAAGACCCACTGGAGAGCCAAGTATAAAATCTTGTTGAAGCCATTCAACAACTCCTATAGAGAGTAGACAAACTAGAGTTACAGGCAGTGCCAAGCACTCCATTGGAAGTGTGCAATTGTTAAGCCCTAAATAGTGGTTCATTACCCCTTAATTGGGGCATATTATATTAGTAATGTTATTTTATTTATGTCATATTTAGTCCATTAGTTGTAATTATACCTCCTAGTCTCCTATATATACCAAGGAGACCTTTTCATTTTGAATCATCTTGTAATTGTACATTTATGTGGGCATAAGGAGGTTTCCCCCTCGAAGAGGCCTATTATCTGAATTTCTCTCTTTTTCAAGGCATTGATTACTTATTCTGAGGTTTTTCTATGCTATATTGATATTTGGTTCTTAGCATATGGTATCAGAGCTCAAGGTCTTGGGGTTTCGCTACTACATCTGAGACACCTTGGAATTTTCACTATAACTTGTTTTCTACACCGTTTCATAAGGAATGGCTTGGAGGATATTTATCAGAATTATCAAGGTACGTTGGGTTAAAATTTCAGCTCCTGGGGCCTTATACTTTAGGAGATACATCCTGTGCAAGATAGGGTTCTAGAATCATCCTGAATTGAGTCATTGTGTAATTTTCGCTATAAATTGTTTTCTATAATGTGTCAAACCCTGAAATTTGGAGGATATTCACAGAAATTAGTAAGGTATCTATGGTAAAAATTTCATCTTCTGGTTCATATTACATTTGTATATACACCCTTTGTAAGATAGGGTATGTAACTAGTCCTATTGACTAGTCTCAAGAAGGTGTTCCAGGTAAAACAATCATAACTTCTTTCTATAGTATCCAAATTGAGTGAGACAAGTTGCATTGGATAGTGGACAGTCTGTAGTATTTCTGGTACGAGTTTTGGAATTTTATATCAATTAGTAGGGACATAAATGATTTACAAAATAAGACAATAACAAAAGATGAACTACAAGAGATGATGGATTCAACGGAAGATAAGTTGGAGGCAATAAATACTAAGATGGATAGTTTACAAAAGAAGACAGTAACAAAAGATGAACTACAAGAGATGATGGATTCAATGTAAGCTAAGTGGGAGGAAATAAATACTAAGATGTATGGTTTAAAAGGGGAGATCATGGAAGGATTGAAAATTTTCCTAATAGAGAGGACACATGAACGTGAAAATGTATCCCATGAAATTCATGATGAGGACACAGAGAAGGTGAATCGAGAATGGAGAAACTCCAACTTTGGGTTTAAGACCAACCATGTTCCTAATATTTATATGAGGAAGTTTGATGGCAAGGACCCTATCACATGGATACTTCAGATGGAACAATTCTTTGATCTACATAATGTGCCACATACACAAAATGTATGAATTGATTCTTTATATTTAGAACCCAATCAATTTGTATGGTATAGATGGCTTTGTTCTTGCAAATCACTCATCACTTGGACAATTTTCACGGAAGAAATGATACCACACTATGAGGACACAAGGAGCAATACCTTCTTTAGCCAATTGATAAATCTCAAGGAAAAGGGTTCAGTTACAGAGCACATTGAGAATTTCCAAAGATTGAATATAAAGGTAACATATATTCCAGATGAGCACATGATTGATTTATTCATAGGAACTTTAAGAGATAACATTCAACATGAGGTTGTCCTTTGGGAAC
>JASDQU010014233.1:0-15850 GCA_032191745.1 Picea mariana | reverse complement strand
GAAGATATTCCAAAAAAAACATTCCGAACTCATGAAGGCCATTATGAATTTTTGGTCATGCCTTTTGGCCTTACAAATGCACCTTCCACATTCCAAGGGTTGATGAATTCCATTTTCAATCCCTTCCTTCGAAAATTTGTGTTGGTATTTTTTGATGATATACTAATCTATAGCAAGTCTTGGCAGGATCATGTGTGGCATGTTGAGAAGGTGCTACAACTACTAAAGGAGCAATAACTATATGCCAATCTATCCAAATGTTTCTTTGGAGTGAAGGAGGTAGAGTATTTGGGTCTATTATATCTCATGAAGGTGTCAAGGTAGACCCTAACAAGATTAAGGCCATGATGGACTAGCTGATTCCCAAAACATTGAAGAATCTTAGAGGATTTTTGGGTTTGACAGGTTACTACCGCAAGTTTGTTCGACACTATGGAAGAATAGCAACACCTTTAATGAAACTAACTAATAAGGATGCATTTTCATGGACTCCAGAGGAAACTAAAGATTTTGAACAACTTAAATTGGTGATGTGAAAAGCTCTTGTCTTGACCACTCCAGACTTCACAAAAACCTTTATTGTGGAATGTGATGCCTCGAGAAATGGAATTGGTGCTATCCTAATGAAAGAAGGAAGGCCCTTGGCTTTTGAAAGTCGACCACTCAAGGGAAAGGACTTACACAAACCCATTTATGAGAAAGAAATGATGGAAATACTACATGCATTGAAGAAATGGTGTCCTTACCAAATAGGTAGGCACTTCAAGGTCAAAACAGATCATGATAGTCTTAAATACTTCTTGGAACAAAGACTATCTTCAGAAGAACAACAAAAATAGGTAACCAAGATATTGGTTTATGATTTTGAAATCATCTATAAAAAAGGGAAGCAAAATGTTGTGGCATATGCACTCTCAAGGAAGGATGAAGATGTTGAGGCCTTTCTCTGTGCTATCTCGATCATCCAATCCGATTGGATAATAGAAGCAGGGGATGAATGGAATAATGATGAAAAAGTGTGGACTCTCATTCAAAGGTTGCAACAAGATTCCAGTACATCAGATACATTTACATGGAAAATGATTCACTATGGTACAAAGATCGCTTATATTTATGTAAGAAATCCCAACTCAAACAAAAGGTACTACTGGAATTATACACCTCTCAAGTAGGAGGGCACTCAGGATTTTTAAAAACCTATGATAGGGTCAAGAAGGAATTTTTTGGGGATGGCCTTAAAAATGATGTTCAAAGGTTTGTGGCAGAATGTTTGGTTTTCCAACAAAATAAGGTGGAAATAATTAAGACCATAGGTCTCTTACAACCATTAGCCATACCAAGTCAGTGCCGGGAGGAGGTTTCCATGGATTTCATCATAGGGTTTACTGAAGTTTGAAGGAAAGAGTGTCATCATGGTGATTTTTGATAGACTGACCAAGTATGCATACTTTTGTGCACTCTCCCATCCCTTCAAAGTTAGTATAGTTTCCACCACATTCATGGAGACAGTTCAAAATCTACATGGTAGCTTGAAGATTATTGTAAGTGACAGAGATCCCATCTTCACTGGACATTTTTGGACATAATTATTTTCTTGTTTGGGTACTCAATTGGCTCATAGCTCATCCTATCATCCTCTATCTGATGGACAAACTGATATAGTGAACAAATGTCTGGAAGGCTACCTTCATTGCTTTGTCTCTAGTAAACAAACACAATGGTTCAAATGGCTACCCTTGGTAGAATGGTGGTATAACACTTCCTTTCATACTGCAACAAAAATGACACCATTTATGGCACTCTATGGATACCACCCTCCTTCCATCACTTCTTCTCTAAAAGAAAAATATAAGGTTCAAGCAATGGAAGATCACATCGAGCATCAACAAAAATTTCTCCACATATTAAAGGACAACCTGACCATGGAACAAAATCGTATGAAACAACAAGAAGATCAACATCATAGTGAAATAAGTTTTGAAGTAGGGGATTGGGTGTTTTTAAGAATACAACCATACAAATAGATTTCCCTCAAGCAAGCCAAGAAGGATAATAAATTATCACCAAAGTACTATGGCCCTTAAAAGGTGTTGCAAAAGATTGGTACTATGGCATACAAATTGGAGTTTCCTGCATCTTCACGAGTACACCCAGTTTTCCATGTTTCATGCTTAAATAAGGTTATAGGTGACAAGATTCCACTTCAAACTATATTTCCAGAACTTGACAAGGAAGGAAAAATAATATTGGAGCATGAATCCATCACTGACACAAGAATTCGCCAGTTGAGGAATAGATCCATTTCAAAGTATCTCATTAAATGGAGGAAACTATCGGCTGAAGATTCCACTTGGGAAGATGAGTCTTTTATACAGAAGCATCCATAGTTACTCAAGCATTGCGGAAAACACTTGTCTCAAGGGGAGGGGCATGTTAAGCTCTAAATAGTGGCTCATTACCCCTTAATTGGGGCATATTATATTAGTAATCATGGATGATTTTAGGGGCTAAATTTCGCTCATGGGATAATTTTCCATGGTTTTTACAAAAACGAGATTCGCTATTTTAAAAATGATTCGCCCAAATTCTATAGGATAAAATTATTTTACCTTAAAAATCGCCAAAATTTTATAAAAACTATATAAAATCCTTAGAAATTTGAATATTTTTACAAAAATATCGCCAAACGTTTATAGTTGGCATATGAAGGATTAGTAAGATTCGCCAAGGTTTCTACATTTTAAAATAAATTTCCATCCTTAAAATCATCCCTGTTAGTAATGTTATTTTATTTATGTCGGCTTTAGTCCATTAGTTGTAATTATACCTCCTAGTCTGCTATATATACCAAGAAGACATTTTCATTTTGAATCATCTTTCAATTGTACATTTATGTCGGCATAAGGAGGTTTCCCCCTTGAAGAGGCTTATTATCTTAATTTCTCTCTTTTTCAAGGCATTGAGTACTTATTTTGAGGTTTTTCTATACTATATTGATATTTGGTTCTTAACAACGATTAGAGAGAAGAAACTGCCTGGATCACAGTTGAGAGAATCAAAGCATTATCCGTGGAATGTAAACATCTCAGCAGCCAAAGTGTGCAGACTTACGAGCACCTTGTAGAGGACCCTGAACTAAGAGCAATGGAGTCCCAGCTCCAAGAGGCAAAGCAACACGAAGCATCAGTGCAAGCACAGTTGAAGCCCTTGTCTGTGGTCGAGAGAATGAAAAGATCCTAGGAGCAACACACTATTCAACAACAAGACCATGCTATCCACAGTAAAGTCATGGAAGTGACCCATAAGTTCTAGCCAGTACAGGATGAATCTTGCATAATCTTTGAGGAGATTGAAGGAAGAGGCACATAACTGGAATAGGTGGTCACTTCGGTGGAACAATGCTTGGCAGGACCGGTGAACGAGATAATTATTCATGAGTTCGCCTAGTAGGAGGCCTTGGCGAAGCAGAAATTTGAAGCAACTCGAGCTAAGATCGAGGCATTTGAGGTAGAGCTACCTAGATCAGAGTGACTTGGGATGAGTCACAGGTGAGTGTTGAGGGATTTTTGACCCTTGACCAAGTTTTGGAGAACTTTGGTCATGTTTGATCATTTTTGGGACTTTAACAGGTTGGTCGAAGGTGGAGCGCAAGGCGAAGCGGAGATCACAGGATCTCATCCCCTTTTTAGGTCATTTTCGGGTTTAGGGTTTATCTAACGGGTATGGGGATGTCGTCCCATGGGTTTACCCATGTTTAGGCCCTTTTTGTAATGTATAAATAAGTAGCTTGGCGATGTAAGTAGTGGGGGGAATATCCAGTGTGATTCTAAGTGAAAGTAGTTGTGAATGCTTCATGTAGACTGTGTGTTGAGACTTACAGAGCTAAGTTCAATTTGTCTATAGTGCTTTGTGCACAGACTATAGGAAGGCTTTGAGATGTAACCTAGCTCGGGGAAGGAGGATCAGACAAGGTGCACATAGATCTCCTATCCTATGTGGAGTGGGTTATGAGGCTCTATGCATTTAACATTATTAACAAAAGATAATAAAGAAGAAGAAGAGTTGGTGGACGTAGCCCCACGTTGGGGGTGAACCACGTATATCATGTGTTATGGTTGCTTTGTGCATTATGATTGTTATTTTATTCGTGTGATTTATGCTTAGTGTAGTAATGTATTCTTATATTCATTTGTTATGATAGCTCAACGCTTGATGATGTGAATGAATGCTAGATTTGATCTATTTTCATATGCTAAGTTCTTAGATGTGTTAGATCTGATTGAATACTGTGTTGTTCTATAATTAGGGTTTCGACCTGCGATGTGAATAAGGGTTAAATACTGATGAATGACAACTGCTAAGTGATTTGTTAGAGTGTTGTAATCATAGATCTATGTCCCAACTAGGTTGTAGACACTTGAGTCCTACAACCACCCCTGCCTCTACCCCGGGTGAGACTTCATTTACTTCGCAGGTGTTGCCGAATAGGCTGGTAGTTAGGGTTTTGTTGGTTTGTTGTTGAAGCATTGAACCCTAGGTCTACCCTTGTGCCAACAGGCATGAAATGAAGCCCATGAATCTACTACCCAAGACTTAGAAATATTATCTACATAAAGAATCAAAGCTTCTTGTAACACATCACCTGTTACATTTGCTTCCTGATTTTTCTCTTTTTGTCCATCTCTTTGTTTCTTTGGAGCTTTGCAGTCTTTCTTCAGATGTCCTTTCTTCCCACAATTCAAGCACTCTATCTTTCTAAATCTGGATTTGGATCTTCCCTTCCTAGAATTCCCGTGGTTCCCTGAGCCCTTTCCTCTATCCTTTTGTCTTCCCTTGTTATCCATGTTTAACGCATTACCTGATGTCTCACATGTGCTTTTCCATCACATTTCCTCACTAAGGATAACACCAAAAACATCATCAAATTTTAAAGTTTTTGAACCAGAGATAAAGTTACTTACAACCATGAACAAGCCATTCCATGTTTCTAGCAATGAGAATAATATTAGAAGAGCCTTGACCTCATCATCAAAGTCCACTTTTACAGAACATAGTTAATTAGTAACCATATTAAATTCATTTAAATGAATTGCAATTGACCCACCTTCTGACATATTCATATTAAATAATATCTTCATTAGAAATACCCTATTGGATGTTAAGGGTTTTTCATATAGTTTAGCCAATGCATCCATCAGCTCCTTCATTGTCTTTTCTTTTGAAATATTGAAATCCACCAACGCTGCTAGGATGAACCGTATCGCTCTTAATGTCTTTATATCAAGAACCTCCCATTATTTATCCTCCATGGCCATTGACTTATTTGGTCGTTAAATTTATTGACCATAAACTTTCCATCTTCCGCCATTGCTCCCACTTGAATCAGGAACCCTCTTTTCATGTGAGTTACCTTTCTCTTTGATACCAGTTGTTAGAAAAATAGGACCACAAAGAAATAAAATAAAAAAATGCAGAAATAAAACACAGAAGACACACAATACAATAGAGACACAGATATATGCAGTTCACCCAGTGTGGGCTAGGTCCATCATAGAAATTGCCAGGTCCTTCATTTATTATTATCTAGCAAATGAAGGGATACAACCTAAAACACACCCATTGTAACTTCCTCTTCTTTCTGTCACAATCTCCTCTCTTAGAATACAATATTCGCCATGATACATAGACGCAATAAATTTCCCTCATAAAAGAGGGTTTCCTTCTAGGGAAAAAAACCATAACATAACTTCTACCGTCATATTTGCAAACTTATAATGAACGGTCCAGATTTACAATGAAATTACAATATACATTTACAAGGAAACTTTTCCTTCTGGGGCTTCACCCCCTAACCCCCGCTGGGGGCCTTCTTGCCCCTGGACCTCGCAGAGGGGGTAACCCTCCTCTACACTCCCCCACATGGAGGAGTGTAGATTCTTCCTGGGAGTAAATTATTCATGGGGTATAAAAATGGATGAAAAAAAAGAACTCTGAATCAGGAATATAATCAGGCTCCACAACCAACACCTTTTGCATTCCATTGAACACAAGAATACATTATGAAAACTATATTCAACAACAATCGAGTCTCATATTCTCTTTAGATAATTCCCCATGGTTACAATAAATTGAACTATGCACATCCTTTAATACATTAGATGTATGATAGACTGAAACATCTATTAAGAATCATTACAACATTACACTACTACAAAGGCTTAGAGAAAGCTCGACATACAACAAAAAACAAATTAATGAATTCTCTAGCAAGTTTCAAACTCTCAAAATCTATTTCAGATGTCGCTGCTTCCTTTTATATATTTATTTTCTAGGAAGCTCTGTCTCTTTGATCTCTTCTCCACTCACTCTACCAACAAACTACCTCACACACTTCTGACACCTTCCTATAGTCCATGTAGCCATCTAGAATAAGGGAAATCCTAACTTCCTAGAAATCGCATCCTTTGGTCATTCCACATTATTTTGTGTTGTTGGAAGTGTTGTAACAGATATTATCAATCAAACACCACAGGTAATAGACGCAGAAGATGAGGTTGGAATGGGTACATAAAGCACCTCCTTCTCTATTAATAGATTGTCCTGTAGCCCAAAGGAGCTGGGAGCTGATCAATTAACAAGGCTTTGGCGAGGGAATGGCAACGGAAATCATCCTGACTCGTCATAGCCAACTGAGAAAGCAAACAATCAAATGCTATGCTAATGTGGTCCTTCAATGTCTAACACACACAAGACCTCTTGCAGCCTATCTACTTCATGGATTCCATTCAAAAGAATGTCAGAGGAAAGACTAATGCTTCATGTGCGAGCTTGAGCACCTTGTTTCAAAAGCGAGGAGAGGAGAAAGTGCCTTATCACCTATTAGAATACTATCAGGAATACAAAAGTTGGCAAACACCTAGTATGGGAAGCGGATGGAGGCGGGTTCGAACTGCCTTAAGACTCACAGCCTGCGCATCGGCCAATCGGGAATTCGACCATCTCCCTTCAGAAAATTTCGATCCTGCTGCTGCCAAGTCAAATGCAAAGAGGTCAAAACCTTGCAGACCTTAGGTCGCAATGTCGAATCGGGGGAAGTATGCGAAGTGCAGAGGGTGAATCTCTGAACGAAGCGCTCGTTCCTTTTTTGTCGCTCTCTCCACCTTCTAAGCTGGGCTGTCTCCGCTCCACCTCTCGGTTTTACAGTAGCACCTGTGCAATCTGCTTGGAGACAACGGAGCCAGGCCACGGCCACGCAATATTCACCGCAGAGTGTTTGCATGCATTCCATTTTCCCTGCATCGCCTCCAATGTCAGATGCGGAAATCCCATTTGTCCCGTATGTCGAGCGACCTGGAACGAGGTCTCGTGGCAAGTTCCTATAGGCCTTCACAAGAATGGGACTAAACCGGTTGAAAATGGAGAAACATCGGGACAAAGCTCGAACCCTAGACCTCGGATGATGACTGCAAGACAACAAGAAGCCCTTAGAAATGCCGAAGAGGAGCAGAGGTGAATGGAACCCATCTTAAGAATTCTAGACGAATCCATCGCAAGTTTTAGAGGGGACGGCCAGCCGAACTCTTCAGAACCGGCCTCATATGACGAAGACATACTATGCATATAGACTTAGAAACATATCAGTGGCTGCTACATGAGAATCCATGGGATTTAAATCAATACCATTGGATATTATTAGTGCATGTGATCAAACAAGCCAGTTATGAAAAGGCTTCGAAAGCTTTGCAGATATCAAAAATGAATACGACTAAATCTGCGAGGTTAGGAAGGAGAAATCCATTAGCTTCGGCAGCTGGAAGTTCTGCGGGGGTCACGGATTGTGGGGATGACAACCACTGGAGCATCGTTGTATCATGACATTCTTAAAAAGCTTAGACCATCAATTCTTTTTGTTGAAGAAACTTATGAGGTCTTGGAGCCCCTACTGCTGCTGATGCTATTCTGAAATGTCCCTGACTATTCGATATAGTAACTCAGCACTACATAATAGAGAAAACTGACTTGAAGGTTGAACCCATTCAAGTGAAAGCTGTACATCTTCTTAAGGTATTGTGTGAAGCAAATAGGTCAAATTGTGTATATTTTATAGAATCTGAAGTTTTTCAATCTGCTGAAAGGCACTTGTTTTGCCAGGACACTCAATACGACTGGTTAAATATGGGTCAAGAAGCTTTCAAGTCTACCTGTGCTGTATTTTGTAGAGGAACTTCATCTGTGGAAGGTATATTTTGTAGAGGAACTTCATCTGTGGAAGGTCTGCATAGAGTATGGTCTATGTGTATCATGTTTTCTAGATTCTATCCTGCGCGTTGCTTTTGGCTAAGCTCTCCTTCTTTGAGAAAATTATTGGTAGAGACATAGTCAATGAAGTCCTAGATGTTGCAAGGGAATCATTTATTGTGTTAGAGGCTCTGGCCAGGACTCTTTCAAATCTCCATTCAGTAGAGCATGTGCAAGATGATGAATTTTATCTTAATGGTAAGGGCATTCAGAATTGGTCGTGGAATCAGGATTCTTATAGGAAAAGCTCATTGGGTGTGATATCAGCTGTTCTACATGCCCTTTCAAGTATATTTGAAAAGATTCTACCACTTGAAGACATAGGCTTTTGTTCAAGAGATAAAGAACAGTCTTCTAGAAAATGGCTACCTGAATTTGTTCCCGGCGGTAATGGTGGACTTCTTGTTGCAGCTTGTACAAATCAGAGACCTGACCTATTTGGTTGCGTGCTGGATCATGTGGGCATTATGGACATGTTGCATTTTCATTGGCCACACGTGGACTATTGATTATGGCTCTTGCAGATAAGTCAGAGAGATTCCCCTGGCAGGACTGACAATGCTGTCAAGAACCATTTTAATGCGTTGTGTAAAAAAACAAGCCAAAAATCTAAACTTACGAGGCTACAGTGCAGAGGAACCATGCTCGACGAATACGTTTCTCTTGATAATTTATTGCCTCTGGTTACACAGTGAAGGTGGCAATGGACCCCTGGATCAAATTACGTCATACGTAGACAACAGTATTCACATGTTCGATCCAAAGAGCCTTCTTGTGCCTATGCACTTGGAGATACTTCTTAGACTGTATGGCGTTCAACACATAATCTTTGAGGGTCGGCATGGTAGCCACGAGGGTATGTCCTGAAGACCATGTATTCTCATCACGTTTCCAAACTCTGATTGTGTGATCTTGATGAGCGCTGTATATCCTGTCGGAAGAAACTAGAATACACTTGACAACTCCATTCCCGTGGCCAAAATCACAGTGCTCATTGAGATCGAGATTTCTTCATACTCGAATGCAATTGCCGGAGGACCTGTTGTACAGGGAATGGTCCGCCATTGCTAGAAAAAATACGCACCCAGCATGGCCTTTGAGCGTAGATATGCATCGATAAAAACTTCCTCCGCCATTGTTTCCCAGAGGCTGGGCTATTCCAAGGAAGGGGATTGAGGTTAGGCTACTATGTGAACATAGACGCGGCTAAGGATGACTGCTTAGCTGAGAAGAAATTCTGAATTCTGATTGCAGGCTTTTTGAAGACTGTGAGCTACCCTACACCATGAGGCGAGTCTCAGCAAGTCTCTCGTGCAAATTAGTTTCGTTATCTGTACAATCGGGGCTCATAACTGAAGAATCCCTGGCATTGATTGAGAGTAGGGCGCTTTCTCTAAAGCAGGAGGACATATTTTGAACTTAAAATTGGATACCTATTTTAGCGAGAGGCTGATCAGATTCAGAATGTAGCATTCTTCTCTAAACAATGAAACCCGATATCACAGAGAAATCACGTCAAGCCATACGAGTTACTTATTATAAGTAACTCATTATAGATTCCACCATTCAGAGTATGCCAATAACGACACAGGCATGACCTTCTCATCCTACACTAATTCCACTAATTCCAATTCCAGCGTGATGAGAGCTCTTCTTTAAAGTTAAACCAGACCAAAGCGATCATCTATAACTTCACTTGTCAAATGATTAGTAACAGTTCAAGGAGCTGCCAGACGCACCTGGCATTCACATAATTCCATGAAGAAAAACCATTTCATATTCCCGGAACACAAAGAGTTTTATTTCTCTTTTTAAAATACTGATGTATGTAACAGAAAAAAAACAAGGCAGGGGGGCGAGCTGGGGAAAACCTCTTTCTGAGAGGGGCTCTTCTTGCAGGCCGAGTTAATTTGTAAAGCCAAATTGGAGAAATAAAGATGATGTATTTGCTTGAGACTGTGAGATTCATCACAGTTGATTTCTTTCAGCATGTTCTTCCTTATTTCAGCTGTGTTAAATCTGTTTAGAATTCATTTTATATGCTCCTTACTCACAGTTGAATTGTTGTCATTATCATATTGTTTATTTCTTCCTTATTCCATCATGACTATGTACAAGTTTTTTTTCCTGTATCTTCATTTCATTTTATCTTCCTAACTGATGTTCTTCGTTATACTTTAGTATGACCACTACTATAGCGAATGAATTTTGGTTTTCTGTAATTGTTTACTGTCTTTCCTTTGCACCACCTATCAGTGGGTGTAAGACCAATCTACATTTTCAAAATTCTGCATATATTCTCTGCTACATCGGCCTTTCCTTTCCTTTTTCCGCTACCGCACCATGATTATCAAATCGCTGAAAGATAGACTTACTTTGCCTCACTTTCCGCAAGTTATATGATCGTTGCTATTTTCTCCTTTCTTCGGCTTTCACTTGACTCCATGCCCAATGGACCATTTCCCTGGTTTAACCCCCTAACCTTAAAAATCCAAGACCATCATTTACCCATAAATCTACCCACCATTTCATGTTTACTGAAGATTATTTTGTGACATTGTTCGAGAGATCCCTCTAGGGTTGGAGGAGGGAAACTTCTAATCCAAATTGGTTTGAGGTTGCCTCGGGATTGATTTGCTGCAACCCATTTCAGTTTCGAGTGTCAACATTTTGGCGTCGTTGTCGGGGATTTCGAAGTTGATATCTATCCCTGGGAGAATGAAATTGTCATAGTCCTAAGGCCTGGTTGAGCAGCCATTCATAGGCAAATATTGGTTGCACATGCTCTGGCGACTCCATTAAAAGTTTCTGGTGGTGATTTCACTGGTAGGAGAACTTAGAATTACAACTTTCGTGTAAGTTCGCCCAATGGATGAAGGCACCTGGTCTATTGTTCTTGGCACTTTACGGGAAAGTACCATCCCTAGATGGAGCCTATGTTGTAACAGATATTATCAATCAGATGCCGCAGGTAATAGATACAAAAGATGAGGTTGGAATGGGTACATAAAGCACCTCCTTCTCTATTAACAGATTGTCCTGTAGCCCAAAAGAGCTGGGAGCTGATTAATTAACAAGGCTTTGGTGAGGGAATGGCAATGGCAATCATCCTGACTCGTCACAGCCAGCCGAGAAAGAAAATGATCAGCTGCTATGCTAATGTGGTCCTTCAATGTCTAACACACACAAGACCTCTTGCAGCCTATCTACTTCATGGATTCCATTCAGAAGAATGTCAGAGGAAAGACTGGTGCTTCATGTGTGAGCTTGAGCACCTTGTTTCAAAAGTGAGGAGAGGAGAAAGTGCCTTATCACCTATTAGAATACTATCAGGAATACAAAAGTTGGAAAACACCTAGTATGGGAAGTGGATGGAGGTGGGTTCGAACCGCCTTAAGACTCACAGCCTCCGCATCGGTCGATCGGGAATTCGACCATCTCCCTTCAAAAAATGCCAATCCTGCTGCTGCCAAGTCAAACGCAAAGAGGTCAAAACCTTGCAGACCCTAGGTCGCAATGTCGAATCGGGGGAAGCATGCGAAGCACAGAGGGTGAATCTCTGAACGAAGCACTCATTCCTTTGTCATCGCTCTCTCTGCCTTCTAAGCTGGGTCGTCTCTGCTCCACCTCTCAGTTTTCCAGTAGCACCTGCGCAATATGCTTGGAGACAACGGAGCCAGGCCATGGCCATGCAATATTCACCGCAGAGTGTTCGCATGCATTCCATTTTCCCTGCATTGCCTCCAATGTCAAACGTGGAAATCTCATTTGTCTCGTATGTCGAGCGACCTGGAACGAGGTCCCGTGGAAAGTTCCTACAGACCTTCACAAGAATGGGACTAAACCGGTTGAAAATGGAGAAACATTGGGACAAATCTTGAACCCTAGACCTCAGATGATGACTGCATGACAACAAGAAGCCCTCAGAAATGCCGAAGATGACCAGAGGTGAATGGAACCCGTCTTAAGAATTCTAGATGAATCCATCACAAGTTTTAGAGGGGACGGCCAGCCGAACTCTTCAGAACCGGTCTCATACGACGAAGACATACTATGCATATAGACTTAGAAACATATCAGTGGCTTCTACACGAGAATCCATGGGATTTAAATCAATACCATTGGATATTATTAGTGCATCTGATCAAACAAGCCAGTTATGAAAAGGCTTCGAAAGCTTTGCAGATATCAAAAATGAATACGACGAAATCTACGAGGTTAGGAAGGAGAGATCCATTAGCTTTGGTAGCTGGAAGTGCTTCGGGGGTCACGGATTGTGGGGATGACAACCACTGGAGCAACGCTGTATCATGACATTCTTAAAAAGCTTAGACCATCAATTCTTTTTGTTGAAGAAACTTCTGAGGTCTTGGAGCCCCTACTGCTGCTGATGCTATTTTGAAATGTCCCCGACTATTCGATACAGTAACTCAGCGCTACATAATAAGGAAAACTAAATTGAAGGTTGAACCCATTCAAGTGAAATCTGTACGTCTTCTTAAGGTATTGTGTGAAGCAAATAGGTCAAATTGTGTATATTTTATAGAATCTGAAGTTTTTCAATCTGCTGAAAGGCACTTGTTTTTCCATTACACTCAATACGACTGGTTAAATATGGGTCAAGAAGCTTTCAAGTCTACCTGTGCTGTATTTTGTAGAGGAACTTCGTCTGTGGAAGGTCTGCATAGAGTATGGTCTATGTGTATCGGGTGAAATCATAAAGATCGGTTACACTTTTGCTTGTTTTATGAGAAAAAAAGCTGTATTTTCACAAGTTATTCAACTTCCGACATACAAAAGTATTTTTTTTTATTTAGAATTTCACTTTACAGTAAAAAAAAAACTTGTGAAGAATTGTGTTAGCTTTCCAATGACTATTTTTAATTTTTTTTTTTATCACGATTTGATATGTCAATTTGACAATTGTTTAACAGTATGTTTCTTAAACATGAAATGAATGATAATAAGTTACTTATTTCTACAACAATGTATATATTATTAAACTTATGTTTTTAAGAAACAAAATATACTGCAACAATCTACATAGACTCTATTTTATTATGACTATTATTTTGAATTTAACGGATGAATATTATAATTTCTAGAATTTTTTGAAGTTGACCAAGCTGAAAACGTTGCAGAGTTTAAAAACATGTTTTTCTACATCTTGTATCTATTTTAATTTTTACTTAAAACTAAAATTTAATATACCCTTTTGAAAAGAACAGTTTAAAGATTATGAATATATTTTTTTCAAATTTTTTCATTGTATATTTTTTGAGATACCGATATTTCTTTTCACCAAATCATAATGTCTGCTGAAAATATTATGTAGTGATTTTTTTTTTAAAATTAAATAAAATTAGATAAAAATAAAGAAAATGAAAACAAATTATACGAATTGAAAGTAGATTCAATTTTGGAAATGCTGGTGTCATTTTTGAAACCAAATTCTCAATGTTTGCAGGAGTCCGCAACCTCTGAAGTTTAGTTATGCTAGCGACATTTCTCTGGTTTTGGTTTTCAGTTGCAATTTCATTTTTTCGGCCGAAATAATATTTCGGCTGAAACAATATTGTTTTAGCCGAAAGTATAAAATCTAACGAAATACGTCAAATTAAACGGTTTCCAGGTCTTTCGACCGAAAAATTAATGCTTTCGGCCGAAAGACTGTCGAACGAATTCCGTCCGTCGAATAATATGAAACGACACGTCGTATGGTTTTTTTTCGTGCCAAATTGTATAAATAGGATTGCAACCAAACAAATTTAACACAATCCATCAAATGAACAAAAAGATATAAGTTCAAGGATAAGGATTTCAAAGCATTTCTATTACTGATTGCAGCTGTATTCTTTTCTTTTTTTATTTATTCCCTCTATTCCATAGTCTTAATCAGAGGATCGATATCGATACATGATGGTTTTTTAAAACACTTAAACAAAGTTTCGAATCATGTTTTTGGTTTTTGTTGAATAAGGTAAATGATGTTTGTTCAAGTTTTTATTGGAATAACAATTTATATGTTGAAAGATAAATGTTGAGCAATTTTTCAAGGTGAAGTCTTTGTTGAACATATATTTTATAGATAACTATAAAAATAATGGGAAACAAAAATTTGTGCAAGAGAAAATATGATTTCACTCGAGATGATACTCGCCAAATCGAGCAAAGGAAAGAGATTTATCGGAGAAAGAAACAAGAACGTGCAAATATTGAAGAAATAAACGATGATAATGTCAATAGAGATTTTCGACAAGAAGAAGTTCAACCAGGTATGCATACAGATATGATGATCAAGCACATGACACACATTGGGACTGTATTCAAAAAGTACAAAATTCAAAGTATAGAATTCAAATTAAAAATATTGTAAATAATATAATTGATTGTAATTACAATTTGATGTTTTTCAAAAAACATAAATAGATTTGTCTCATAATGTCGAAGAAGACATTGAAACCGANATTGATGATGAAATATTAGAAAATGTTGATACTGACAAATTTGGAAATAAAAAAGCTAAGCATTATATAAGATATCGAACTAAGAATATGTATAATACTTATTTCAAAGATGAATCAGTAACAGCACAGGCTCAACATTTACTTTCTCTATTGAAGTCAAGAAAGTTAAAAGAAGCTACATCATTATTGGGTATTCAAAAGTCGACAAAAGATACAAAGGTGCAACATAATGTTTTTAACAATATAACTAGTGTATTAAAAGCTTTTGGAAAATCTCGAAAAGAAGATGTCCGTGTTGCACGTAAAATGTTACAAACAACAATTGTTTCAGGGAGCAATATAAAAGATCATTTGACACTACACATGGCAAAAACTTTGGGAACGTCAAGAAAAACATTACACAAACATATAAAATTTCATTTCCAAATAGATGTAAATGATGAATTGGCTTGTTGGACAGTGATTTCTAGACAACCCTACAAAGATAGACTTGCAGAAAATGTTAAAGAATTGGCCCGTAATTGTTGGTTGGAAGAATCTCGTTTTTCACCACATACAAGGAATGTGTTGCGTCGAAGAATAGCATGAAATCAATATGAAGAACATCCAAAACATATATTTCCAATGACACAAATAGAGTTTTTTTATAAATTCAAAGAAGAGCACAAAGAAGAGCACAAAGAAGTTAAAATTTCTATCAATACATTTGTACAACAAAAACCATGGTTTGTTATACCCATCACTGTCCGTGACACATGTTGTTGTCGTTATCATGTGGAGTTTGAGTTGTATTACGACACTTTTTGGGATTTTGGTAAAACTTTATGGCCAGATTCACCTCCTCCTTCCACAGTTCATGTTTTTATATCTAAAATTCTATGTGAAAGTGAAGATGATGATTTATTTTACAAAAAAAAAATGTGTTGGTGGAAAGAAATGTGATCATTGTGGAAATATAAGTTTGTTTCATTCAAAGTATCATATTGATATGAATGATCAATCATTTTCTAATATAAGAGTCAATTGGAAAAGATATGAATATTTGAGCAGCACGACTCCACATTCTTCAAATGTTATTTCCAAAA
>JASDQU010014232.1:170758-181797 GCA_032191745.1 Picea mariana | reverse complement strand
TTCATATCTAAAGGAATAAGAACCAAGTCTCAGGTCTGGTTCTTGAGGAGGGAGTTGTACTCCTCCTTCATAGTTTCTTCCCAATAGGGATTCCCTTTAGCCTATGCATAATTATGGGGGTCTAAGGCTAGAACCATGTAGCAGTGCATGGAAATTACTGGTTTCATGGTTGTGAGTGCATGTGGAGACTCCTCAAATAAGGGTCTCATCCTCCTTAGATCTGCTGGATCCCCCACTAGATCATCTACTACCTATAGGATGGACTATGCCCATTTGGGTCTTGGATATGGATCTTCACATGCATGCTCATGATATTCCAAATATTATTCTTAAATCAAATTTGAAATCTGATATCAGTGGCACAATGCATCATCTTGGATATCTTGTAAAGAGGAAGTACAAAAGTTTCTAGATCTTGTTATTGAGAGAAATGTACGGGACTTTCTTTAAACTGGACACTCCTTTCAATGATTAACTTGTTTATTGAAGGATCTATCAAGTTGTATCCCTTCACACCCTTGAGATAACCCACAAATATGCATTCCTTGTTTTGAGGCTCCAAAAACTTCCTCTTTTTTGAAGGTATGTGGGCCCATGTGTGTGATCCAAAAATGTGGAAGTGTTTCACTTATGGTTTCATGTTTCTTTAGGATTCAAAAGGAGTCATGTATTTCATAGATTCCTGAGGAGATAAATTTTGTGTGTATGTGGCACAATTGATGGCTTCAATCCAAACTTTGGAGGGAAGGGACCTTGCATATAGCATGTAACTTTCCATCTCTTCCAAAGATCGGTTCTTCCTCTCAGCTACCCCATTCTGCAGTGGAGTGTATGGAACTATGTGTTGTAACTGAATACATACTTCATCACAAAGATGTTGTACATCCTTGTTTACATACTCCTCCCCAGTATCTATGTAGAGGATCTTGATCATATTCTTGTACCACTTCTCTACATGCGCTTTGAAATCCTTGAGATGCTCAAACACTTCATATTTTTTCCTAAGAAATTACACTCACGTGTACCATGACCAATCATAAAAATAAGTCAACACATACATCTATCCTTGATTATGGAAGGGTGAGGGAATGACCGCATGATGTCACTGTGAACAAGCTCTAAGGGAGAGGAGGCCCTCCATGCCTTCCCTTTCTCAAATTTCTCTTGAATATGCTTTCCAAGAACATTTCCTTGACAAACTCCTTCAAAAAATTGTATGTCCAACAAACCTTCCACCATACCCTATTTGTTGAGTTGTTCCATGTACTTGAAATTCAAGTGGAAAAATATTTCATGCCAAAGATTACTATAATCATTGGAATGAGTTAGTAGCAATGTGGAATGTGATTTACCAACAAACTTAGAGAATGTGTACAATATTTATTTACAATCTACCTCACCTGCAACAATTTTGGAGTTGTTTTCCATGTCAAATATTGTCACATAATTTGGTGTGAATTCCACCCTTTTCTTGTGCATTCATGTGTGATTTGGTACACAAAGATTATATTTATAGAGAGTTTTGAAATGTGTAGGAAATTCTCAAAACTTCCATTTCCAAGCTACACTCTTCCTTTTCCAAAGATTTCTACTGTAGATTCATCTCCCATGAGAATGGGAGGAGTCATGCATTTTTTTATAGATGAAAGGACATATTATGTGGCTTCCAGGTGGAGTGATTCTCATGAATCAATGATCCATGCATATGGAGAATAATTAATTCTAATCAAATCATGCACATCACCTCGATTTTCTGGTGCATTTTATCCTAACTTCTTCTTGTCATTCTCAGGAATGCAGTCCCTAAGAATTTTATGCTAGAGTTTTTGTTCCATGAGGTCAATGGTTTTCTTCATGCATGTGGATTTAGGATGGTAACCATGATTGCAATAACTGCACTTTTATTTTCCTTGCTTTCCATTTCTTGCTTTTGAGATGAAAGATTCATCAGAAGGTTTGGATTTTTCTCCCTTTCTTGGATCTAGATACTTATTTCCCTTTCCTTTGTGTTTGGATTTCAAGTTGGATTTTATACTAATGCACAACAAGTGCATGCACTTTGGAGCTCTTGTTTTTCCCATATTGATGAGCTTGTCTTGCTCATGCACCGAGAACTCAATGAATACATCCAATGTGGACATATTGTCCAAGTTGTACCTGATGTAATTCTTACTATATGAAATGTGGAGACAAATAAAGCGTATTTCAGACCCAACTTTGATAGAATAGTAAGAATCAATTGTTTTTCTTGATTTTATTTATCGATCCTGCATACTTTTAGTTAAAGCAGTAAGGATTTGAACTTCGAGAAGAAGTCATGTATATTCTCAAAGCTACTTAGATCAAATGGGTTTAAATCAATATCGAGCATGTGGCCACACATACCGTCTTGTTTTCCAAATAGACATTCCAGAGTAGTCCAAACCTCATTTGGAGTAGTGGAAGATTCAACATGAAACAATAATTTGGGAGAGATGGACATGAAAATGAGACTGAATTCCTCATGCAAGAGGTTGAAGTATTTGTATTTTTTGATTGCGGATGTGGATCTAGTTTCTATTTCCATGGTTATTTGATGAAATAATATTCCTCTGAGAACAATAAGGATCTTCAGCTTCCAATTGAATTAATTGTATGGCGTAAGAAGTGTTGAATTTATAAATTCTATTTTTTCCGATTGCTTCAATATTCTGTACCTACAAATTATTTTTGTCAACCTTCTTCTTATCACCTGTGGGCTCTAACACCATGTGAAATTGGTTTGGAAAATGCAGAAATAAAATAGCTAGAAACAATGAACAACAAACTTGTAAAGTTGAGAGAAGAAGTGAATAATTGGAGAGAAAGAATAAAGAATTGTATTCCACATAATGAGAGAATGAAAAATTACAATTGATATACTCTACATGGTTGAAATAATGCACTATAGTAGTTATCCAAAGATATTTGGACACACACTAACATAAACGAGAGTTAATTGCCACCTAGTCCTAGTTAACATACCATGTAATCATCACTTAACTAGCTTACACAAGTGGAGTGGAGAGAAACTCATGCATGCACATGTGGTGTGCCCTCTTATTGTAACATCCCTAAACATCCATAGACTGGGTAATGCTACCAACACAACCTTAACTTATCCTTTAACTATTGGGCTATGCTACACATCCATATAAACATAGAATGACTATTCTACATATATATAATATAATAATGCAGAAATAACAATAATCCTACACATGCATCATATACAACATACACAGGTAATACTCATCAATTACAACATATGTACCATTACACTGCATGTAAATGAACATAAGAGTGGTACTTATCTTTTATTAGAAGACCACCCACTGCATGCAGACCTTCCACAAACCTCCCAGCCTTAGACTGCGCTACTCATCACTCTCAACAGTAGGTCACCCCCGAGATGGGACTAAACTCCACCGGGAAAGGGAATTCTAGGCTTAGCAAGGACAACAAGGAAGTTGCACAAAGAAACAGGAAGGATCTTTTATCCCAGGAGCCACTTACGCCCGCAACACACAGATCCTCATTCCCCATGCACCTAATCCACCCCAGGAGGATACACCTTCAATAATACAAGTCCATCGACTAGTACATCTCCCTTACCTTGGGATTCAAAAACAGGCTAGACCGAAAGTCTCAGAATGTTGTGGCTGCTATGGGACTCCCTTCCAGGAGAACTCACTTCCCAATAGACTCTCTCACCTGGGAGATATTCCCACAGGTCTGATAACCAATCTTTGAATTAGCTACAGCCGAGTACAGTTGACAACAACAATAATAGAAATAGAAACAGTTAATGGCAACAAGGAAAAATAAGTATAGACACTCGAACAGGCAACAACCTAACGCTAAGTCTCAACATAGCTCAAGCAACTACAATTGCATCGGGCTTCACAAGAAACAACACAGGACAACTTCCCTTCTTTGGTTTCAGAATGCGTGCGGGTAGGAAAAGGTCATACACAGAGGCAAGAATGAAGAATTGGGAAGAACGACAGGATGATAACCTTCCCTTGAGGGTCTCCTTCACTATGCGCCTGTATGTATATGCAGACGCAGAACAAAATTGGGTTCATGTGCAAGATTTGGGAATGGTTTCCCGACTCTAGCGAATGATGGTAGAATGACTCCCGCCCAACCCCTAACATGAGCTGACGCTTCATCTTTAGCTTCATGAGCCCAAGTCAACACTTGTCTTCCTAGAGTTGCATGCACTCCATTAATCCCACGTCCCATTTTCCAGGAACTTAGGATAAAAAACATATAATATTCACTTTAGTCTTCAAGAAATAATATTAAAATATTATTACTCTAGAGGTAAGCCCCCTAGATTATCCCCTAGGCCCAATACTTAGACCCCCTTCCTTACCCTACCTAGTGAAGCTTATTCCTCCATAACTCTTCTTCATGGTTGGTCTACATGCAGTAATGTTTATATTTTTACTAACAATATGCATAATTACATATACAAACAAATTATCAGACTCCTAGACTAATCATCACATAAGCCTCCTAGATTATTATAACTCGACTCACCAGCCTAACAAACATGTTTACAATTCATATTTACAACTGGGGCTCTACCGGGGGATATTAAACCTACCCTCATGCATGTCAAGTGTGCCCTCCTAGTGATGATCCTGGGGTGAGTGTGCCCTCCTGATGATGATCCCAAGGTGAGCATGCAACACTTAGTGATGATATCAAGGTTACCATGCGAGACTTGAATCCACTAGTCTAACTAAAGTATAATTCAGTAATGACTAAAGAGGATGTGGTGCCCTCATCTAGGGGAGAATATCTCATACTAGGGGCACCCTCAAAATATATTAATAAACTTAGGAAAATAAATACTATGTCGGTGTGTAATATCTCCAATAGACCCATGGCTACAACATATGCATATCACATTGTTCTGCAAAAGGAATACCCTACTCACACTTATTCCAATGATCATGATTAGACTCTGGTATATATGTTAAATCAATGAGCCAACTACTCTAACATTTCACTTGATTGGTATTTTACAAAGGATATAACCATTTGTATTAGTTATGCGACCATGATAGAGGGTACTCAAAGTGAAAGTTCAAGCCATAATTTCTTGTATAACTATCACTTCGGTTGAGATGAAGGACAAGACCTTCATCTTCCCATGGACCATTATCTACATGCTTGGTGTTTTCATTGGTTTATATGTGAAATGTGTAATTGGAACCTCATCTATAAATTTATAATATAGAAAAATATCTCCTATATGGAATAGAGGGGGACATATAGATATTAACAACATCACCTTACTTATATGGATTAGGGAAGTTTACCAAGCCTTGAGCTAGATTAGAATTCATTTACAACCCATTATCATTCACTTTTGTCCATTAAGTGTCACACTTATTAATTTCAATAGTTATATGAGTCGTGGAATAATAAATTAAACTCATTTGAGCATCATGCAAGGAGTGAGTGTGTGTGTTTATACATACTTGCTTCAGATGCATGTACATGAGGAATGTTTTGTTCAATGTTCTATTTCAACTCACCATTCCCCTTTGGGTGTAATATCCCTCTATATGCTTAATCAAGGAAATGTTGGCCTCCATTACCTTACCCTCAATTATCCTTAGATTATAATTGTTTACCATGGGCATGGATTTAGAGGATTCATTCAACTTTTTCACCTAATTTACCAGTTTAAATATATACTTACACCACTCTCGAGTATACTCAAATTATTTATGCATGTTTCCAAGATAACTATTAATAGTGAAATATTTAGTAATTGTGTAAGAATAGGTTGGACAACATGACTCCAAAGAAGATGAATAGGTCAAAGAGGAAAGAGATAAAACAAACAATGATGTTGAAGCCCATTCTAGTGTACAATGACATTGATCCCAACATCATTGTTCCATATAATAACACCTTCCACAACCTCTTTAAGACATATTAGAGGGAATATCCAACAATGATATCATCTATTACTTGTCTCAACAATGAAGCCATCAATTACATGGTGTGATCCTAGATATTTTCATCGTGACTTATAAATAATTGTATTAAATGAGCATAAATTAAAGCGCACCATTAAAGAAGGGAAAACTTAGAAATGAAGAGACATAAGCATCAGATATGAACACAAAAAATTGATAACGGAGTTTGTCCCTGGTGGACTACATCTCTGGATCCTGCTCTCAAATGGGTAGCCTCTTTTATTAACTCAGCAAAAGAATTTGGCAAATACATGAATATATCTCATTCTAAAATCAAGATGCAGAAATAATGCTCAGATTAGAAAACAAACATCAACATTGGATTCATGGCATCAAATTACCCAAAAAGGTTTGTCTCCATGCCCCGATCCAACTCTGGCACTCCTATGCCCAGAAGAAAAATTTTCTCGATTTTCATGCCCACTGCAACCTGTAATAATGACAGTACTTGTCTCAAAATCCATTCCCATAGATGTATGGTCATGACTCCCCCCCAGTGGCTGGAGAAACTTAGCTTTAAAAAAAATTTGACAGACGAATATTACAATGTGACTGCTAGGTGGATTGGTATGGGTGCTAAAGTTAGGGCGCTTGTTATGGGGAGGTCCCGAGATCAAACCCCATGAGCTCCCATTTTAATAGTGTGCTTATAAATCTTGTCTAACATAGTGAGAAAATTCTAGATACAGTGGTTGTCACCAAATATGATGGACCTCCGCCAGATTTGGCAGGGTCTCGCCATTATATATTTTTGAATTTTCAGATACAGGTTGTCCTTGAGAAACTCGGGGATGCACATGTCGCCCACTGATTGGGCCATGTGGAATATTATTGTTGGTCCACCTGGATGTTGATATCATGCCCAGTCAATTGTATGGGACACGTGGCACTCCCTAGATGGTGCCACGTGACATATCCTAGGGGTTCCATGTGGCATTTTCCTATTGGCCCACATGGACCCCTGAAAAATCCAATGGTGGGTGACGCATGGAATCTTGTGGTGCTTCCACATGGCATGCTGACGTCAACAACTTGTATGATGAAGTCACCATGTCGTTTTAGCCGTTGATGTCAGTAGTATGTATGATGATGTGTCCCCTACTGACTGGCCCTGCTTGACTACAACTTTGACCGTGAAGATATTTCAAACTGTAACTCTGCTTGACAATTTGTTTTCCTCGTTATAAATCTTGTGACATGCTCTTTGAAATCATGCCATTTTCACTGAGTTTTGGGAACTTTGATTTTTTTCCCTTTCTTTGTCTGTTGAAGCCATTCTAAGCATTTTGAGTAGCCTCTGTGAGTTTTGAGTTATTCTTATCCTTCTATGGATCCTTTTTGGATCACGCCTTCCCACTGAGAGCCTTTTGGACTACCAAAATCTGTCATCAATCAATTGGTAAGTGAGGGGATTTCTCCCTCACTCTTTCCCTCTTTATTTTCCATGCCTTGCTGGACTGTGTACCCTTTAATCCTCTTAATGAAATTGTAGGTTGCATCTCTCTCCCTGACATCTTTCCCATATATAAAGTACAAGGGGATCTTAGGTGAATACCCAAGGCAAGTCTCAACTAGTGAATCTCGATTGAAAGAATACATGACTTGATTATACATAGGTTATACATACATTAACTGGTCATCCCATGACTTAGGATGTTGGATGCAATATCCTTGAAGCAACTGGACCACCATATTTTTTACCACCTTTGCATGTTTGTTGGCTTGTGGATGGAAATAAATGCTCCTTCCCATCATGGTGTCCATGAGCTGCCACAAATTTGTCCAATATTCTCATAACAATCGAGACTCTCGACCAGATATAATGAACATGGAAAACCCAAAATGGACCCTTACATACTGGGATAAAAAATGAGCAACCTACTTGTCACATAACCTATTCACTACTACACATAAGTAGACATGGGTAATCCCCTTACAAAATCCACTGAAAAACTTTCCCAAGGATAAGGGGAAATAGGAAGTGGTGTGTACACCCCTGGCATTTCAATAGCAGGCTTACAAAAGCACAAAAAAATTTCCTTTATCTTGACCCTTGACCAATTTTTGGAGATCCTTGGTCATGTTTGACTCTTTTGGGATTTCGATAGGCTAGTTGAAGGTGGAGCGCAAATCGAAGAAGAGATTGCAGGATCTCGACCCCTTTTTAGGGCAGTGTTGGGATTAAGGTTTATGTAACAGGTATGGGATGTCGGCCCATGGATTTACCCATGTTTAGGCCCAATTTGTAATGTATAAATAGATATCTAGGTGATGTAAGAAAAAAATAAGAAGATGTTAAGTGGTAGAGTTCTATCTATGTGATTGCAAAGGCTTTGTGCATAGTGTATGTTGAGACTTGCAGAGCTAAGTGCAAGTGATTGTAAGGAGGCTTTGTGCTTAAACCTAGCTCGGGGAAGGAGGATCTGTTGAGGTGCACGCAGATCTCATGTCCTATGTGGAGTGGGTTCTGAGTCTTTGTGCATGTAAGGAGATTGATAGAAGATAATAAAGAAGCCGAAGAGTTGGTGGACGTAGCCCTACACTGGGGTGAACCACATATATCATGTATTATGGTTGTATGTTAGTGATGTGATTTATTCTTAGTGATAATATATTTATGTATAATGCATCTGGTATAATAGCTTAGTGCTTTGAAATGTGAATGAATGTTAGCTCTGATCTATTTTCCCATGCTAAATGCTTGAATGTGTTAGATCTTGGTGAATACTGCACTGCTCTGTAATTAGGGTTTGGATCTGCAATGTGGGTAAGGATTAATTACTGATGAATGTTAACTTCTAAGTGCTTGTTAGAGTGGTGTAATCATAGATCCGTGTCCCATCTAGGTTGCATACATTTGAGTCCTGCAACCACCCCTTCCTCTACTTCAAGTGAGACTTCATCTGCTTCGCAGGTGTTGCCGAAAGGGATGGTAGTTAGGGTTTTTTTGGTGCATTTTTGAAGCATTGAAACCTAGGTCTACCCCTATGCCAACAAATGGTTTTGTTGCCAGGACGTGAAACTGTGATTGATGGGAACCAAAGAAAATAAAGCTTTGTGCGTAGATTTTTTTCTTTAGTATGCAGTATTCTACTTGACTTTTGAAGCTCTGTGCTAAGAAGAGAAGACTGATCTGAAGAAAAGAGGTAAGACCTTGAATCTTTGTGCTCTGAGAAAGGTAAGATAAGTGAAAAAAATTGTTTCAAAAGAATGGATCTAGGTATGTTTGATAAAAAAATTCCTTCTCTGAAATCTAGGGCACAGTTAGAAGAAAGAAGATTTGATATGAATAGATCTGATAAAAATATTGAAAGGTATGTTATTCCTATGCATAGAAAGAATGTTTGGACTAACAAATGGATGCAGGATCCTAGAAAGAATATTTTACAGGTTAGTTATGGTGATCCTAGTGTGCAATAAAGAAAAGGTTGGGGATCATTTAAGAGAAAGAGAGGATTAACCCTTTGTTACAGTTGTAGAAGATCGGGACATGTTGCCAAGGAATGCCCTGGTAGAAGACCTAGTTGTCTTTGTTGTAAAGATATGGACCATGAAGTTTTGGATTGTCCTATAATGATTGCTAAAGTTGAAAATATGAATATGAAACAAGAAAAATATGAGACAGGCCAAGAAACTAAGGATATGATAGAACCCTAGAAAGAATCAGAGACTGTATTACTACAGATGAATGAAACCTTGAATGATCACAAAAATATCAACTTATCAAAGGTCTTAAAAGAGAAAGAGTACATAGAAACAAGAATAGAAGACTTCAACATAGACTGTGTCCTGGATTAGGAAACGCAGGTGAATATCATGATAGAAAGAACTTGGGAAATTTTGGGAAATCCTGCTATGGTTCCTTCATTAGGAGGAATAGGATTATTTAGAGGAAAGTTGATAACCCTATGTGGAAGACTTACCCAAATATCTATGAGTGCTCATGGAACTTCGACAGATGAATAATTTGAGATCGTTAAGTTTGTTGAGAACAACACCCCATTTTCTATCTTGCTAGGAAAATCCTGGATTGAGAAAGATCAGATACGAAAGAGAAAAGAAGAGGAGGATATAGAACATAAAAAGTAATAACTAAGAGATTTCATGGCTAGGAGAATAGCGCACTTACTGGAATAACAAGAAAAATAGACAAAGATAATAAAGACCAACGATATGGATGTCGAAGTGGGAAGGACACACGAAAACTAGAGACACCTATCTGTACAAGAGAGCAAAGCACCTACCCCAGAAAGAGAAGAAGTATTACCCTTGAACCCTATGACAGACCCTCCATAGTCTGAAGTTATCATGCCAAGAGGCGATAAGAGTGATAATGGAAAAAGGAACCCAGTAACTCATATTATAGGAAATAAGGCCACAAAGCTCAAAAAGAAGAAAGCAAAGTTAGAAAAATTACAAGAAGCTCCAGAAAGAACTTCGCAAAAGGAAGGTTTCTAGAATTTGAACTTCGTCGGAATATCAATACAACACAGAATGGCACTTCGCCATGGCAGAGAAATATGACCATTGGAGGCATTATGGCTATTCGATCGATGCTCTCGAACGTTTAGGAAAGAAATTATGGCCCAAAATTTTTCCATTGGACCATTGGGACCACACCATAACAACTGGAATTGCATTGAATAAGGATTTGTGACCCGTTGAAAGAAATTGTTACGGTGATATCTATTTATTTCATCGAGCGTTGCACCGAGAACACTTTTTCCAATTTTGACTATCCAAGTCCGCAGAGAACTAGTTGATTTTGCACCTTGATGATTGAGACCTCGCCATCCATTCTATTACATTGAGTATTGTTCACCGACTTGAGATATCATATCTTGAGTGTGCATGTCGGACACAATTAGCGCAGTAGAAAAAAATATCGGAGAGATTCTAATAGACCTCATGGTCGAGAAGGTGATGTTCATAGGCATCCAAGCCTCATTGATGCATAGAGTGCAAGCCTCCTCCTCAAATGCTCATGGATCTAGACCATCCTGAGCTGCGAGCGAG
>JASDQU010014232.1:128260-148926 GCA_032191745.1 Picea mariana | reverse complement strand
CTTTCTTTAGTGTTTGTTGAAACCCTAGTTTCAATAGAGACTAATGTTTCAACAAATAGTTTAAAACTAACACATACTATGAATGTTGGTGCCTAGGAATGGATCCTTCCCAACCATGAAATAAACCAAGGTAACACTAGTGAACCAAATATGGAATTTGCAACCTTGGTGTAAATATCTCAGATACAACACCTACAAGCATGGTTTCCACAACTTTTTTAGATTCATCATCATATCGTTGTCATTTTTTCCAACTAGGGAGCCAAAAATCTCACAAATCCTACAAACCCTTCACATCGTGGTCAATTTGTATTGTATAAAGCCAAAGGTGATTTTGATGGAGTCATCATTTTTTATTTTAGTTATACAGGCTATGGTTCCTTCTCAACTTTGGTTGACGAAATAAAAAACATGTTCAAGAGATTTCCCATTGGAGTCTTAGATTTTATCATTGTTTACTTACTCTACTACCTTGTTTACTTTGTAGCACAGTGCTTCCTTGCACCATATGTTCAAGTGGGCACCTAATTTTCACTGCTCATTGTTTAATAACATTTGAGATTTGATTCCATGAGGATCAACACCTTTTGTTGTTATTTTCTTCTAACGATGATGGTTTAAAATGCACAGTTAAAAAATTATGTTGTGTTCTTAGAAATGTGTATATCAATGCAAGTTGCTAATGATTGGTCAATATTTTCTCTAATAAGGTTGGGTGACATGCCCCAAAGTGGCAAACATTGTTGAGATGTGAGTTGCATAAAGAATGTATACATCTATCTAACTCATTGTCACGCACATTAAGTCAAGTCGTAGGTAAATGCCAATTGTATCAACCTCCATCAAAGAACTAGAGGAAATAACCTCTCATGTTATCTTGGGGAGAAGGGACTTAATGAACCACCTGCAAAGTAGCTCTAGAGGTAAATTCATGTGTTTACATAATCAACAATGATGTATCCATTGGTGAATGTGATCATCGATAAGGGTTGAGATAGATTGCCTCAATGTAGTCAAAATCTCAATGCTAGTTTCTTAGTAAATGGCAATCTAAAAATATGTCAAAAAAATAGAATATATAGGTCTTCCAAATGAGTTGTCATCACCGGTTATGAAGATCAATGTGGTGTGTCCCAAGTGAATATGTGAAAGAGAATAGTTATAGTGAGTAACACCCATGGTGATGAAATCCAAGGGGGCTCGAACTAGATATCTCATGTATTACTCATAATATTTGTTTGTATCACATGGGTCAAAGCATGGAGTATTGGGGAATCAAAGTATTAGGTATATCAAAGAGCTAGTATTCCAAGAGAGTGGTGGTGTCAATAGACATCATTATAGAACTTAAGAACAATTGAGCATACCTCAACATATATAAAAATGTATGTAACGCTCCTCAATCCCATTGAGGAGCATTATGAGCGCAAAACACATAAAAATGATTTTTTTCTGCTAACTAAAGTTCCTTTAGCTTACCAGCTACATGTCATAAAAACATTTAACCATTTATGATACCATAATTCTAAATGCATCTACAACATAAGGAAAACCATGAATGCAACTATTCAAGCAAAACAACAAACACATAACACTTATATAAAGCATTTACAAAGTGGAATATGATCATGAAAACAACACAAAACTTATCTGTTAATAGCTAAACAGATTGCTATGTATGAAGGATGAACCTCCCAGCATAGGCATTGCTATCCATTTTCTCTCAACAATAGGCCACCCCGAGCTGAGGCTATGAATCCACAAGGAGATCTGGACCTATTGGTTGTACACTCTCCACATTTAACAACCCCAAACCCATGTTCCAATCCTAAAACAGTTCCAATCCACCAGATCTCTCTTTCCCACAACCTGCACTACCCAAGGAATGTACCCCCTTCAATGCTCATAGTCCCTTGGGTTGTACCATTTGTTTATCAGGGCTTCCAATGCACTCGATTGGCCAAGAAATATCCACTAGGGACTTTAGGAACTCTCAAATACTCAAGTAGTTCTCACACCATCCTTCACAAGTCTCTTGAGTCATTTCCTCAATAGGAAAACACACCACATTCTTACAACCTATTTTACAAACACACATGCCTCTTTCTTAGCATAAAACATAGAAAAAAAAATGGATTCCTTCAAGCACAACATGGATAGTGCTCTTCCCAGCACTTAGCTCTCTTCTTCTACCCAAAATATACATGTAAAACTTGTCTATATTCTGCATATGAATTTCCTTCTTCTCCCTTGCTTGCTTGACTCTCACTCTTCCCAAAGATGATTGTACTTTATCCCATGCTCTCCAATAACTATGGGATGTGACTTCTCACACCCACCCTCTTACATGAGTTAAATGATTGGCTTTGGGAACACTCAACAACAAATATAAGGTTATACACAATGATAATAATTTCAGGAATGTGGGTTGGATTAATACCCATGAATCATTCCCCCTTAGACCCATTTCTCTTTTGTAATCATAGCCCCCAATCATTTTCATCCCTCTCACATCGAACCAACGAATACTATTTTTATTAATTATTTAATGCTCATAATATACAATTCGACCTCTAGCCACATTAAATCAGTACGTTCTCTTCTCCCCAACACATCAACTCACCAACCTAATTCACATGTATACAACTACATTATAATTTGCAAGGATTAGAACTGTGGATGATACATTCCCCTCTCCCTTATTTTTTCACTGTCTTCCGTGCACAACATCCTACATGTGTTCATTCATTTTACAATTCCATCTCCCTACCCATTAATCAACATATAATATCTTTAGCCTAATATCACATGATACTCTAGCCCAAAACATAAATACATAAACCACTGGTATTCTCCTACAACTATTGTTATTTTCACCAGCTCTCTTCCTCTTGACCTACCCAATCCAAGGAATGTACCCCTTTCACTACTCTCAGTCCACCGAGTTGTACCATTCTTTTATCAAGGCTAACCCAAGGGATGTGCACCCTTCATTGTCCTCAGTCCAACGGGTTGCACCATTCATTTATCAAGGTCTCTATGACACAAGTAAGTAGGAATATCACTACTGGGATCCCAAGGGACTTGCTTCTAGGAAAAACTACCAGGAAATATAAACAACAACAATATTGTTGCTCCAGTGAAAATCACACTAGAGTTCACTCTTCAGGCCTGACAACTTGTTTCTTCGATATTGCAAATCACACCAAAGTTCACTCTTCAGGATTGACAACTTGGTTGTACGATAGTGCAACTCACACTAGAGTTCATTCTTCAGGCCTTACTATCTGCTTCTTCTTCTTGTACTCACCCTCTAGGCTCAAGCATCACTTTCACTATTATACATTTCCTCAAGTGATCCATCATTTTCCAAGGTGTTCTTGCATAAACGAATTCCAACTTGATGCTACACTTCCACTAAAATCTGTAACATGTAGCAATCATCCCATTTGCATCATGTGCATATATTCAATATGAGATACCATCATACAGTTTTCATTTATAAATTTTCAAATTCGTTTTATATAGGAAAAAGAAATTCCCCAAGCATGAGTTTTATGCTCACTATGTTTGGCCCTTGAAACTTTAGATATCATTCTTCCTTATGGGATAACATCCCTACCATATCCAAGACTAGTCTCCCTACAATTTTCTCAATTTCCATGCAACCAAACAAATTGTTAGCATATCATAACAATTTTCAATTATTAATTTCTCAAATTTGTCTTATACAAGAAAACAAAATTTCCCAGGCATGAGATTTATGTTCATTATGTTTGGGTTTTGCATCTGTAGATATTAGTATTCTTTATAACCTTACGTCATTTACATATCCAAGACTACTCTACCTGAAATTTCCTCAAATTTCTTGTAGCCAAACAAGATTGTAACCACTCATGCACATTTTCAGCAATTCATGAAATGATATTAGAATTGTAATTTACGAGAAATTCAATCGTTTCCAGCCATTATTCACATTAAAAATGGAATTCAACCTTTAATTATATTATCTAGAATGAAACTACCATTCACTATACATGCATTATCAACACACCAAAATTTTCATAATGCAATCAAACTTTGCCAATAAATAAAACCAATGTGTCAATAATCATGGCCACATCTACACAATGCATCATTGCATTGACTCTGGAATACCATATGTTCATTTCATTTATTCCACCATGTGAGTTGGAAGGTATGGCCCACACCTCAACACATCATCCAAACTCTTCCCCAATTACTTCCTCAATTATTTTGATACCTTCCTCTTCAACTCATACACAACACTAGGAATATAATTATATTAGTGTTCTTTCATGTCAAAAAAGAGGTTGCATCCCAAACATTATATATACATGGGAAGGTCATTACACACTTTTATGGCATTATAACCCTTCCATTTCCAACCACATCATGTCCTTGCACATGGTCATATCCAATGGAATTCATTGCTACAACAGGAGTAATGTCTCATGACTTGACTTAGTTATGATATCATAACCAATATAACATAATATGCAATTAAATTCTACAAAAATGCACTCAAGAAGAAAATAATATCTGCATACTCAAGGCCTCCTACCTTTACATCAATTCAAATATTGAGAACCTAACTAAGGGAATTATTACCTCAATCCCCTTCATCATTTTATGCAACATAAGAAACCAAATACATACCTGCATAGTTGTTATCAAATTACTTGGTGCTACCTAATCATTTGATATTTTGCAGAAGCTCATCGGATCCCTTCACAAATTATCTTGTTCATCATTCTTATCATCCTCCTTGTCTTCATATGGATGGCATTCGTATACAACAACATCATCAATATCATTCTCATCCATGCTACAGGATTTTTCCTAGATACACAATCCACCATTAGTCTTATTTAATTATCATGACATCATTATTTTACACATAACTATAGACTACCTTCAGTCTATAATCATGCCACAAGCATGTTCAAGCATGCCCAAATGCACCAACGCACATCAATATGCATTAATCATTTAATCTTTCAGACCTATTTCATGCACATGCATTATATCTTTATTGTATGCCTTATGCATCAATTCTATCATGCACTCTAGTGCATATTTATTTTAGCTTTATTTACTTATTTATTTTTGTTGTTGTAGATAGTTGTCCTTGAATTCCTATAGAACCTCGTTTCCCTATGAAATGCCATTTTTCTCATATGTGCACCACTACTCTTTGATCTGAATCTATTCTAGCCAAGTTCCACTTGGTCATCCTACATTTCCAACTACTAGATCCACTAGTGTTGTAATCTCACAACTGCTTCATTTATGCAGGGAATCTCGTTCCAACTTATTTTAGCTAAAAATATCAATATTCATAGTGTTGTAACATGCACTACTTCAGGTGAATATTAACATTCACCATTTCCTTAACCAAACTGGTCTTGAAATACCATTATCATTGATTAGAATTTTAATATCCTGAAATGTTTCTTTTATGACATCCTTTCTAATATCTTTTTCTATCCATGATTTTTCTCAAATTTAAATATCTCTCTTCACTTCATTGGCTAATTCATTGTGAAGCACTATCATATCCACTTAGGATCGATCTACTCCCAATGGGATGTTATATTCTTTATTGGCACTCTCAAAGAATAACCTTTATTATTCTTCCCCTTGAATTCTTTGTACATACACCATGCGTTCACTACGCACTCTGATAACATAAGTGGATTATTTAATTTCACCAAACTCTGTCGATGAATCTCGACTGTCGATCTGATCCATTTTCCAAACCTCCAAAAATGAATCTCAACCTTCAATTCTATAACATCACCAATCTGTGAAGATGAATCTTGGTTGTCGATCAGATCCCTTTTTGCAAAACATCGGAAACTTATGAGTTCTTAATCAACTCGGGATGAATCTGGGCTATTGATCTCAAAATCGACCACAATATTGGTTGTTGATTCATCAAACTCTCCCATCTTGTTCAGTTTCCATTAGAACGTGAATTTTCAACYTTTTAGGTCAAATTTAGCTTTGTAACCTACAAATTCATGCCCTGGATCATCTCTTTGATAACTTTGAGGCATCTAAAACTCAAATTTCTCATGAATTTAGGGATTTCTCTCTAATGTTTCACCATTTTTCCCCAAATTCGTCAGAGATCAAAATATGTAATAGAAAAATTCACCAAATTTGTGTTGGTTTTTGTCCCATACAAGCCCGGTGTTTGAATGAGAAGCTTTGATACCATAATGTAGCATTCCCCAGTCTCACTAAGGAACATTACGAGCAAAAAACAAATAAAAACAAAAAAAGTATGATGACTAACTTCTTGTAGCTTACTAGCTACAGGTCACACATAAATTTAACCATTTATGATACCATAATTCTAATTGCATCTACAACATAAGAAAAACCATGAATGTAACAATTCAAGAAAAACAAAAAACACACAACACTCATATAAAACATTTACACACCAAAATATGATCATAAAATCAACATAAAACTTAATTGTTAATAGATAAACAATTGGTTGCATGATAAGGATGAACCTTCCAACCATAGGTGTTGATTTACATTTTCTCTCAACAATAGGCCACCCCGAGCTGAGGCTATGAATCCAAAAGGATATTTTTCCCTCTTGGTTGTACACTCTCTACATTCAACAACCCCAATCCCAGGTTCTACTCCTACAACAATTCCAATCCAACAACTCTCTCTTCCCCATGACATGCACTACCTAAGGAATGTACCCCCTTCACTACCCACAGTCCCTTGGGTTGTACCATTCATTTATGAGGGATTCTAGTGCACTCGGTTAGCCAAGAACTCTCCATTGGGACTTCATGAACTCTCAGTTGCTCAAGGAGTCATTTCCTCAATAAGAAAGCACACTACAAGATTACAACCTATTTTACAGGAACACATGCCTCTTTCTCAACATAAAACACATCCAAACAACGGTTTCCTTCAAGCACAACATGGTTAGTGTTCTTCCCAACACTCAACTCTCTCCTTGCTACCCAAAATATGGATGTAAAACGTGTCTCTATTATGCATACGAATTTCCTTCTTCTCCCTTCCTTGCTTGATTCTCACTCTTACCAAAGATGATTGTACTTTAGCCCATTCTCTCCAATAAATATGGGATGTGTCTTCCGAAACCCACCCTCTTACATGAGTTAAATGATTGGCTTTGGGAACACTCAACAAAAAATAAAAGTTTATACACAATGATAATAATTTAAGGAATGTGGGTTGGATTAATACCCATGAATCATTCCCCCTTGGACCCCTCTCTCTTGTGGAATCATAGCCCCCATCATTTTCATCTCTCTCTTATCACAACTAGCGATTACTATTTTTATTAATTATTCAATGCACATAATAGACAATTTGACCCCAAGCCACATTAAATCAATATGAGATCTTTTCCCCAACACATCAACTCACCAGCTTAATTTAAATTTATATAGTTACATTATGATTTGTGGGGATTAGAACTGGGGATGTTACAGTGTAAGAAAATAAAATATTTACATACACAATACATTTCGCTTACTTGTTTAGATCAACCCATAGGGCCATCTTATATAGCACCAATATGTAACCAACTCCCTTAAAGTGAGGAAGATGAGATCCACATAGATTGGTTAGAATGCATACCAAACTCCTTAATTTATGCCTTTCTCTACACACCAATTGACTGCTTAGGTAGTTATTGTTAGGATCTAATTTTCTGACTAGACAAATTCCTAGTTGATCATCTAGTTAGTCCCCTAGTCAAGCACTCAATCAACTATCGACTAAATCTCTCTGGAATATCCAAAGGTGTGATGAACTTGCATAACCTATTGTTCTAACATGGGGGTTCGACACTAATTTTCCTCTTTACTTGTCATGAATTGCAAGGTATGATGTCATCAATTGATCACACATAGAATAGTGTGAAAGGTAATCTCACACATCTATTGTTCGTCCTACCAGTAAACACTTAATTTTCAAGAATATCCCCTGGCCATGATTTTGTTAATCAAGGGATTCTCTCCTCAGTTTAATCAACTGGTGGTTTTGAATTTTAACATTCTAGGATCTTTTCTTGGATCGCATGACTCCAAAATCCTAATGTGATCTAGATAATAATGTGGTTTGATAAATTATATATCCTTGTGTTTTCTACACCGTCACATGAGTTGATGCCGATGTAGGGGTCATAAGATACTAATTTTGTAAATGTTTATTTAATTGAGTTAATTAATCTATTTGTTTTGATGGTGACAAATCTTGCTATAAAAAGATCAATTAGTGCTTAGGTGATTTATGTGAAAGGGTAGATTTGAATTAGATTATGCTTGGTTGCTCAACCAAGTGGTATTATTTAGGTGGGATGATGTGTGTTATGTGGTGCACTAGATCTTTTCTTGTTAAATGAAAAAAGTTATAAACCAAACAATGAAAGTATTAAAAATGAAAAAAACATTTTGAACTAAATATTTATTTCAATAAACAAGGGAGTAAAGAAATCATCTCTTAGTTCTAATTCATCTAAGTTGTTTAGAAATGCATGGTGAACATAATACATGGGAAGGTGTGCTTCAAACTAGTTAATTTGTCCAAAACAATGTCAATGCTTTCTTACACTATTCTATTGCTCAAAATCAAGGAAACAAATGTGTACCAAACCTAACAATAGGAAATATAAAGTCTATAATCCTCTAATATGGTTAACTTGATGGGTGGAAAATGCCAACATTTGTGCCACTTAGGATGGAAAATTTCCAAATATTCATGTCACAATACACGAATACTTAAGACAATTGTATCGAGCTTTACAATGCGATAAATTTTAAAAATAAAGCATCTACCTTATTTTAATGGTTGTGAGGGCCAAAATTGAGTGTTTTGTTGTCATGGGGATGACACAAACAATCACAAATACCTACAAAAACAAATATTCAATGAGAAAAGAGAGATTTCACTTAGCTTATGTTTCTAACCAAATTCTCAAAATAACATAAAAATATAAAGAAGAAGTAACTCCACACCTTTAGAATGATAAATAACCAATGAATAAGAAGCCACCTTGAGGGGGAAACCTTCCTTTACAATATATCCAATGCACAAGAAATAATCCTATACAAATGAATATCCTTTATTATAAATAGGATATAAAGTGAGCATGATGTATCCTACCAGTAAGTTGACCTAACCATGCATAATATATTAATAATGAATGAGGGTTAGATCATTAACATACCCCCATGTTTAAAACATATTTTCCTTCAAAGCTTGTAATTGAGGGTGTTTCTTCATGAATCACTCATTGTCCTAAGTAGATTCTTCTAGAGGCATATCCTTCCACTTGATTAGGTACTGCATAATGGTTCTATTTCAAAGAGATGAAGAACATCAATCTATAACTTTTTCTAGTTCAAGAATCAACTTCCCTTCTTCCTCTAATTCCAGAAGTTTTGTTTGCATTGGCATAGTTTGTCCTAGAACCTTTTTTATGCAAGATACTTGAAAAACCTTATGAATGTGAGAAGAAGGAAAATCTAACTCATAAACCACTTCTCCAATCTTGAAAATAATCTTCTAGGGTCCATAAAATGTTGGAGCTAGTTTATGATTCTTCTTTTGTTTTAGAGTAAGCTTTCTAATAAGGTTGTGGTCTCAGAAATACCCAATCACACTCCTCAAATTTTCTTTCACTTTGATGTTGATCAACTTGTTGCTTCATCCTGTTCCATGCCATTCAAAGGTTTTCTTTAAGAATTTTAAAAGTTTATTTAGTCTTTTCCATATGTGATTCTACTACATGTACTTTGGAATGGTCCTGCGAAACATATGTGATACTAGGAGATAGATATCCATAAAAATATTCAAATGGAGACATATTAGTAGATGTGTAATAGGTGATATTATACCACCATTATACTATAGGAAGACACTTTACGCATTGGGATTTATTGTTTAAAGAATAACAATGAAGATGGCCCTCTAAACATTGGACAACGCAATAGAATAAATTAAAAATATTTTATTATATGAATAAGAGGGTATTTGTCATACAAAATAGGGCATTTATTGTTAATCCCATGTCTTTCAATTGGGACACTATCTCCATTACATTAAACAAAAATGTCTTATTTTCACAAACATTTATTTAAAAAAAACACAATTGCAACTTGCATTGATATCCAAATATATTGGTCATCGTTCTTCACTGGAACTGTTGTTAGTGCTCGAGCTACTTCCATCCCTTGGATTATTTTGTTGAGTGTTTGGTTGATTATCTCGATTGTTTTGCTCTTCTTCAATTTCCATCTAAAAACATACAAATAAATTGTAACAAGTTTATCTACATTGGTGAGAATAATGAAAATTGAAATAAATAATATACATGAATGTAAATTGAAAAGCGACGTACCTCCAAAGCAAGAATTGACTCATGAATCATACACATATGTTCAAAATAAAATCGCATGCCTTGTTTCAACAATTCTTTTGTTGGCTTAGTTCCATACTTTGTTTCCTGCAAGTTTTATACCCCATAATAAATCATAGATTTAATATAAAGTATTATTTTTGTTTCATTAATTATAAAATGATAGAAGTAAAACAACATATATTATACTTACAAATTCCACAATTAATTTTTGATATGCTGACCTATACTCACAAACCTTAATTAACCCAATGTCAATCAATTTTTTTGATGTCTCTTCTTTGTATGTTAGCACCTATTTGAAGACATTCAAGGATGGTTGTTGTAAAACAACTTAAAATATACCAAAAAAAAAACCTTAGGTTATTATAAGGAAATAACAATTACTCACAAAATTTGTTGTCAACCATTTTCTTCCTTGTCGTCCAGTTTTACATGCAAAATGAGTTCCATTTTCTTTTCTTTTTCTGTAAGCGGATATTTTAAAATTAATATTTAATGTTAAATTAATTATTTGTACCTAATAGAAAATTTCAATGATTACATACATTCAAAGCATGTTGTTGTTGAGATAGCTCCTCCTGCGATGCAATTATGTCCAATTCTTTGACCATCTCCTTGTACACTTTTTTGGACATTCATATTTGCATATTTCAGATATCAACTCGTTGGTCCTCTAGGATTTTCATAATTTTTCTGAAAAAGTAACATGACAATAAAGTACTTTTATATTGATATATGAAAACTAAATATCACAAAATTGATATATTAATAAATGAATACTTTGTAATATATATATATATATATATATTCTAAAAAAAATATTTTTAGGAATATTAATTTTTGAACGATTATTTTTTGTTGTTGTAAGATTTTTCGATTGCAAGTCTGACAGATCTCATTGACCATTTCTCTGGAAATGCTTCATATAGTTTAAATATAACCTGGTTCTTTGAATCATTGGATTTATTTCTATATTGGAAGTGGAAAGTATGTCTATATGTTCATTCCACTATATCCCTCATAGTTCTGTAAAAACATTTCCCCCTTTGATTAATCTCCAACAACACTCCAGATGAGCTAAAGACCAATTCATCATCATTTACATATTATATATTAATTAATTTTGTTTTGTTATGATGGAATTCTATTCCCTCATTGTTGGTTCCTATAGAACATTAAACATATGTGAATTAATAGATTGTTTGAAACATGCCATCTAATTTTCCAAAGTTTATTACTAATGAAAATTCAAAAAAAAAAATCATATTGAATAGTATTTTTTCATTCACCTGATTCATCCCTCTACAATTTTTCCATAAAGCTTTTATGCTCTTCTGCACTTAGATCGGAAATAATCTTATCAAGATTCCTCATTTTGTGGCCCTACATGGCACACACTAACCAATACATATTAGTTAAACTTACATATACTTCAACCATATTAATTTTGTGTAGAATTTATAGAGAACCTGCCTTTTTTGTTTTTGCGAATGTGTCATCATTGTGTTGACCACAAATTTTCTTATTTGAACTCTTCTCACTCACATTTTTATCAATATACAACTTGTACCATTCAATTCAAAATTCATTAAATATATTTTATAAATAAATCACATAATTTTTAGCGAAAAAAATCATTGTAACCGGTGCACTTTTTATATACAAAGCACCGGTGTGTTTATTACATAAAATGCACCAAGGCGTTCCATAAAACAAAATGCACCAAACAATTTAATTTATTTTTTTTAATATTGTGAATTACAATTGTGCGATATATATAGAAGACATCACAACGACTACAGTAGAAAACAAAAACATAGCAAAAAAATTAAACATTCATCAAAAAAAAAAAAATTACACACCGATGAGAAGAAAACTTTAAAAAAAATAAAAAATTACATGACAACATTTTATGTGTTGTTTAGATGAGAAAACATCAGCGATATTTTTTTTATGCACCATATTTTTAAAATTTAAAAAAGAAAAAATAAATCTGGCTTTATCGGTGGGTTCCTTAGACATAAACGCATCGGTGCATTTCTGTCGAAATGGCACACCGAAAAATCAGAAAACATTTAAAAAAAACGTCAAATTGAAAATTGTTTTAAAAAATAAATAAATAAGACAGAGGGTTGACTACATTAGGGATCTGATGTAATATGTGGTCCCTTTGCATCACATGCCAAACAATTATATATAGAAAAACAAACCCATTATATCTAAAATACCTAAAATGAAAAGCCCTAATTTTGAAGTGATAGAGGTAGTTAAACCCTAGGGTGAAATTTTGCATTCACATAAGAAAAAAAAAACAAGGGTTTAAGGTACGTGTGATTTTTTTTTTTTTTTGAATGTAGGGTTTTCAGTGAATCACCATACCCTTCAAATCTCATTTTTCTGAATATTCTATTGTTCCAAAGTATTCTTTTACTCCACAGTGCTCCCCGGTATGTCTCTCTTCCAAATATGTCTCCTGTAAATTTTGGAAAATAATGAAAATATTGAATACCTTCTTAATATTAAAAAACAATTATGAAAAGGCTTAGAGTGAATYTCCATACCCTTCAAATTCTGATATTCTGAATAATACTACGGTTCCAAAKTATTCTGATCCTCCATAGTGTTCCTTCATATGTCTCTCTTGAAAGTCTCTCCCCTGCAAAATTTTGCGAAATAATGAAATAGTGAATAGCTTTTTAGTATTTAAATGACTTTATGAAATTCGATTCCCGCTCTTTTTTTAATTGTTTAAAAAATCGCATTTTTTTTTAACTTTTTCGGTGCAATGATGTGTTTATGTAAGACACACTTGTGCAGCCATATTACATTATGCACCGGTGCATCCATATTAATTGATGCACCGAAAAAATATATATTTTTTTTACTAACAAAATATTGAAACATGGTGTGGTTAATTTTTCAACACACCCGTGCTTATTGTTAATATGTGCACCAGTGCGTTTGTGGTTTATAAGTGCATCGATATGATTTTAAATTTATTTGAACTTTTATTTGCATAGTATATTCATCTCAAATTATCTTTTAGGATGAATTCACATGACTTAGAATACTTCAATATACATTTTACATTTTGTGTTACCTTATTCATAAAAAATGGTTTCAAAACTATATTCAAACTCAGATTGTGGTATGGTCCTTGGAATTTATTTTAGATATGTACATGAAAATTTATTTCTATTTTTGATGAAATGAAGAGATAAAACCTTGTTATATGATCAAATGGCCAATTCTTCAAATTCCATCCCATTTCATATTGCTCAAATTCCATCGCAGAGTTCTCCCTTTCCGTCTCTAGTAAGTTTAACGTATTTTATTTATGTTTCAATTATCTCATTGAATTATTTTTTATTCATGTCAATATGAATAAAAATGTATCCAAATTTGGAGGATCCTGATTCAGAATCGAGTTCAGATGCAGAAAATATTCTAGTGTCGGTTCAAAAATGTCGGAAGGTCTTATCAGGAGCAACATACCGCAAGCAGTTGGTAGATGAAAATGGAAAATTGCTTTACCCTGCCAATTGTGACATTTCATGTTCCATCTGCAATCCTGGGTCGACGATGGTAATAATTGTTTGGTATAATGTAATTTGAACAAGAAAATTATTGCATTGTGCTTACTAATATCATTGATGTACTAATGTTCAACATTTTTGAAATTAGGATTCTTCTGATGATGAGCGACCTACCTACCATCTTCCATTGCACCTCAAAACAATGTCAAACTGATAGAAGGCTTCAATGACAATACAACTATGACAGTAAGCGTACCAAGAATGGTTGAATCAACCACCTATTCAATTCCCACTACGTCCAAATTCACCAATTAGGAATGACTACAACAATAGTAGTTCTTCTGAAGTTGGCAATGGAGACAATCAAAAGGAGGTTGGTATGGATGATTACTTATGGGATATGATTGCCATGGAGACAATTTTTTTAGACACATTCTAGAATGATGAGCTAAGGGATGATGCTCATATCAGTGATACCATTTTTGAAAGCATAAAATATGCTTCCACCACCCCTCTCTTTGGACCTGGTGCCCATTCAAAGTCTACCCAGCTTGGGACAACAATGTTATTGTACAAGGTGAAAGAAAAGTTTGGCATGTCAAACACATGTTTCTTGGAAATAATTTACCAGGAAGTGCCTTATACTATTTTTAAGAAATATTTTCACACAATCAACATTAGAAACGTATACAACCTTATACTATTTTTAATGACCTTAAATGACCTATGCACTTACACCACACGTGATTATACAACCTTAGGAGTTTTCTCTATTAATTCACATGTTTATTGATTTGTTTATATACGTAACAATATTTATTTGCATATTTAATTCGTTGTGATTGAAAGTCTATTCTTAAACTCTAATGTGTTATGTATACAATAATTTTTCAGGTCTTGTAGCTAAAGGATATCATGGATGTAAATGTTGTGGACCTTCTTCAAAGTCTAGGTGGTCCAACCACCTACGAAAGCCAGTGTACAACTACATAAGGGTATTCCTCAAGAAGAACACCCTTACAGAAGAGAAACATATGCTTTCAATGGTAAACTAGAGAGGATCCAAAGGCCTACAATAATGGCACCAACATAATGGCTTAGAGAATATGAGAGAGAAAAGGAGAAGGAGATTATAGAAATGCTTGATTCTAATGGGGAGCCTATGTTTGATGATCCAGAATTATTTGAAAGCTATATTGAGAAATTTCCCATTGGGATGAAAATGAAATCTATCTTTTTATGAGCTTCACTATTGGAAGCATCTTAAGATTTCCCACTTACTATATCCCATGCATATATTTAAAACAATTTCATCTTCTTTATGGAGGCACATGTCATTGAAATAAAGTGACACATTGGTTGTGAGGAGAGATCTTATTTCTTCAAAAACTAAAAATAAACATTGGCCAAGACAAGAAAGTAGAGGAGAGGTTGGTCCCTCTTGGTATTTCAAAGAAGGTTATATCCCATGGATTTTGAAGAAAGAAGATATTTCTTTGGAAAAAGAAGTTATATTGGGTGTGAAAGTGCCTTCTTTATATGGGTCTTCCCTATGATGTTGCTTCACTGTGTGTCAATACCATTTGTCAGAGTTGAAATCACATGACCAATTGAACCTTCTAAAGGTATGACATATGTCAAAAATATGATTTTATTATTTGTAATTTTTATTTTTATGCCATGGGATAAAACATAATAATTTTTTTATGTGTTTACGTTATAGTGTCATTATCCTTTTCTCATGTGTGGGAGTGTGAACCATGAATTCCCCTGTGACCTAAGGTGTTCCATATCTAAATTATTTTCATTTGTACGTTGGATCGCATCAAAGGAGATTCATATGGCTAACATTCCATGGTGGCATCAAGAGATACCTGAGATTGTTTGTATGTTTGAGAAGGAACTACAACTGAGTTTCATGGAATTGTAGGTTCAACTTTTAATTCACCTAGTATATGAGGTTGAATTAGTCGGGGTGGTCTCCTATCGTTGGATGTTTTTTTAGAGAGGTACATGAAGAAATTGAAAGGATTTGTTTGTCAAAGGGAAAAACCCAAAGGGTTTGTGACAAAGGGGTACATATCATATAAGTATTTCTATTATGCTAGTGAGTACATCAAGAATATCAACAACACACTAGGTGGAGTGATTTGAGACAATGAAAGCGATGAATAAAAAAGAGAAGGGGAGCTTCTCCAAATGAATGGAAAAAGGTGCTTGATAAATAGTAGGTGACTTATCGTTTGTCAAATTTCTACACAATAACTATTCACACTAAACTTCATAATGTATAGTTTCATGATCTCATATGTACTATATGTTGGTTTGATTTCATGAATATATCAGCGAATTCATAAATTGATGCCATCAATAAATTCATTCTTTACATTTCAGAGGAAACAAAGCTGTGGGTTGCATTGTACGAACAGAAGAGGAGGAAATGTGAAAGTTATAGGAAAGACTTCAAACGGTTGAATGGTAGAAGCATGTCTTATCTCGATAATTTAAAAGATAATATGCCAATGATATGCCCCAACAGTTGGGTTGTTGACCAAGCCAGAGAGAAATATGGTGCATCTGGTCGTTACCCACGTGAAGAAGAGGATGCATTAAACATAGGGATTAGTTGCAAAAACTCAGTAATAATATTTTTCTGTACATAATTTTTAACTTTGCAATGCACATTTGAATTGTAAGTACATCTATATTATTTTGTATTTTAATGGTCGGGTTATTAGACACATATTGACACTATGATTTGTTCACTTTTTTATAGGTGCATTTGTTCCCATGTGGGCATATGGACATCATTTTGCACAAAGGATGTCGATGATGGACACATGCCACAAGACTGTGGAGTGGAAGTCGAGTTCAACCAATCTATTCATGCTAGATACCGTGATCAAAACACCATACAGGGGAAGTTAGGTTATGTCAGAAAGATACAAGAGATCATTCGAGTGGACTTCTCTTCTTTCCAATGTGTTACTTTTAGGTGCAAGTGGTGGTACACCTTTGATCGGAATAATGTAAAGGAAGATCGCGATAGTGGGATGATATGTATCAACTATAAAAATATGTGGGATGAAGCTAAGAAGCCTTGTGTTTTCCCAAAACACTACAACTAAGTAATTTTTAACCTAGATGTGTTGGATAGGGATTGGTGGTTTTTATTAAGACACTACCCTAGATCAAAACATATTTTTGAGAAAAACAATGTTATCATGCCAAGCGAGAAATACAATGAGGGTGATGACAACAAAGAGTGATATGTACATTTTTTATTTCATCTTTAATACTGTTGTTGTATCTTTTTGTTATATTATTTATTTTGCTAATTATATTGTTTTTTATTCATCTTCTGACATAGGAAATGTTAACTTAATTATAACAAATCTTTGAACAATTTTAGTTGGTTAACAGTCAGTTTGATGTGTAATGTGTTTGTCTTTTAAATTATTTGTGATTGCACAGAACGATTTTTATTTGAACATATTTATATGTTGTTGCATATATTTAAAAATGTTTCGTCTTCTTTAAGTATTTCCAATTGTGAAATCTTGAAAAATGTTAAATGTCAAGTTGAATTTTTAATGGGATATTAAATTCTACTTTTTATGTTGATATAATTAGATGTAATGATATGGTTGATATGCACGTTTAATAGTACAACATTTTTGAGGATATGTTAACATAATGATTCAAAAACTGAGTTTATGTTCATTTGTTTTGTAGTTTTAAAAGTAAGATTAACAAAAAATGTAGTTTATAATTAAAATAAATAAATTTATAACATGATTTTGTGACAATTTGGTTTTTAACTAAAGTAGTGGAGAATCAGCAATCTGTAGGGGGCGATCTCTAATCCATACAACCTGGTGACTTTGTTAGTTTACATACTTTTATCATTGATTTTGAAAATATTTATAAAATTGTGCCCCCGATGTTGAGTAAAACAACAATTAATGAAGTATTATTTTAAAATTTGATAGCAATCAACTTACAAAATAATGACAAAATTAACAATAGGAAGATTTGCATCCATAAAATTTTAAAGCCAATAGAATGCTTATCATTGGAGATCATAACTTTTTTATAATAACAATTTTTTGTGTAGAAGAGTCTATTCAAAAAGAATAATTAGTACAATGGAAAATAATATTTATTCATGTGTAATTTTTTTTGAAAAAAAAATAGTTAGAATGAATATGTATAATGAACTATCTATGCAATTATAGTTTCAATTTTATAATTATAGTTTCAACCATATTGAACCTTGTAATTTATAAAAGTAAACATGATGGTGATAACCATATTATAACAAATATAAACAACATCTAAAATACACAATTATATTCACTGGCTAACATCATCCAATTATATATACCTCTAGCACATATAAACATCATTAATTAGCTAGCACACATATATAATAATTTAACAGGGCATCATCATTGTGATCACATATAACAAAACACAAACATTTTCTAACATCATCATCACACACATCTAACAAGCATATTTTAACATACACATCTATCAAGCACATGTAACATCAAAATCTAACATGGCCTAACAATATACACATCAACATCAACATATAAATTAAGTACATCATCAACATGATCAATAGAAACACACACACACACACACACACACACACACACACATATATATATATATATCATGGACAATTCAAATAATTGCTAAAACATATCTCGTCCAACCGATGGGATAATCTGCATATCTACAACAATAGTGGAGGCTTGGTCTATAGACGAAGATGATTGATGATGAATAGGTCCTTCCTGCTCATCTAGGTGAGGTGAAAGAGGAGGATTAAGAATACGTCTGGCATGCTCATCTAGGTGAGGTGAAAGAGGAGGATGAAGAAAATGTTTGACATGCTCATCTAAATGAGGTGAAAGAGGAGGAAGAGGAATATGTGTTGCCTCCTCATGATCTAGGTGAGATGAAGGATGAGGAGGAGGATGTGGAGAAAGATGACCATGGCCACCCTCATCAATTGATGGCGTATTGGATGAACAAGCCATACTGGAAGAAGAGTTGTGCCTATCATCAAGAGCCCTCCTCGCTGCTAGTAGCCTGACAACTTCGACGATGTGATGCATAAAAGGAATCAAATCATGCAGCATATCCCTCCAAATATTCAAGAGCATAGGATATTCCTTGATGTCTCACATCAAGGCAGGGCAGAATCCCACCTTAGTCAAAAGTGTAGAGAGCAAGTCACCCAACTCCAAACCAAATCTGGTATTGGGCCTAAGGCACATGCCATCGGGTATCTGCACCTGAGCACTTTGACCTATCGCGGGCTCAAGAATCATCTCCTCATAGTCATCTTCTAGGGGAGGAGGCACGTACCCAATGAAAGTGCCAATATCTGCAAAATATATAATACAGAACAATAATTACACAGTTAATTCATTAAACAATTTAATAAAATAGGTTAAAGAACGTGTTAGAATTAATTTTATTCTAATTAAGTAAGACAATAAAATGAAACTATATTAATTTAAAATATAAAATAATATTACCTCTATCATTTGGTGGCTCATCTGGTGTGAAGAGGATGTTTGGACATCCTCGCCAATCCAACACAAATAAGGACATGACACCATGACGAACATGTTATCCACCGCACTAGCTAGTAGCCCTAGTGCGTCAGGAAAAATTCTGGTCGAAAAATTTGGCTGGCCCCTCTTAGGAAGCATCTCCCCCCACATGTGTATCCTCATATGAATCCTCAGCCTAGCAGGCTGATGGAAAAAAGTCGTCCTTGTATCTGGAAACCTCTCAAAAAATAAGAAAAACAACTCTGAGGAAAAAGGGATGTTTGACCTCCCACGTATCATAGCACAACATTTTTCGAGCACTATATAAAGCTGTAGCAAAAAAATAGCAAACTATTTGATACACTGTGGCCTCTGTACCAACGAATAAACGTAAAACAAAAGAGGGAAACTAATGTGATTCTCATCACTGGTAAAGTGGGATATGGTAGTCACTAAGAGTGAGAGGCACCTAACCTCCTCTACACCGAAAGATGTGATTTTCAACTGTCCACCAGACACTTGAAAATCAACTGGATATAGTACATCAACTCCAATATATCACTGAGAGTACATGAGATGACTCTCAGTGGAAACACCTACTGGGACATCTAGGAACTGGGAAAAATTCTCCCCTCTCCTAGATAGCCCAATGATAAAGTAAATATCTACCTCAGTGGGATGGTACCACTAATTCAAACTCACATGAAAATCATGTCAATGGAGATCCCATCGACGGATTAGATGCAACAATAAATTGGAGTGCCCCTTAAGGGATGTAGCCTCCTCATAGTACTTAAGGAGGCCTACATCCCTCAAGAGAACATGAGTCACTGCAGTAATAGGGTGAGGGTACAAATCCCTCTCCCTCTCCCTCGTCTCACATTCCCATACGACATTGTACAAGTCCACCCTCTGCTCCTACTTCTCTCTTTGCTCACGTCTCTGCATGATTAACATATGAAATACATCAACCTCACTCATACATAAAACATAAAAAAAAATCTATTGAATGGTAAATTTATCTATAAATATGGAAAATAACTTCCTTCAAAAAATAAGTTAATTGCATTGACGATGCGCCCAAAAAACAATGACACATCATCG
>JASDQU010014232.1:110095-128216 GCA_032191745.1 Picea mariana | reverse complement strand
TATATATATATATATATATATATATATATATATATATATATTGTGAGCACCATTCTCAGTGCATCAGTGTAAACTAATGCACTGAACAAAATATGTTCTACTATATTATGTTGTGCATTGGAAAAAAATATTGCACCGGGGTGCTACACTACAACACATACACACCTCTTAAACCAAAAAAACAAATTAAAATATTAACGCACATAAACAATTATTTATAACTTAGCAAAAAAATGGTGCATATATGTTCACTACATGCACCTATGCATGTAACAAACATCGATGCACCATTACACAAAGTTTTCCAAATTTTTTAGTACGAAACATTTTGTGGTGCATTCCATTCATTTCTATTGCACTACATACAGTGCCACCAAAACATTTACAGGGTGCACCGCAACACAATGTTACATTTCTCAGTTGTGCATTTGGTAATCATGAACGCTCCAGTGAACATGTAAACCAACACAGTATGTAAAAATATATCTAATAATGGTGGTGCACCATGTACTTTAACGGCCCGATGCATTATTTGTACTTTGACGCACCGCCCCACTAGTTATATGATTTTCTTGGGTGTGTCGTTAAACAAACGTGCTAGTGTGTTTATGTTTACCAACACACCGTCGAGAAAGGTAACAAGGTATTCGGTACACCCTGTAAATTTATAAGTCGCACCGTAGGCGGTGTGAGCCAAGTGCTTCAAACACACCGCACATTTGTTTTTTTTTACACTTAAAATTTCACTCAATTTTAAATTTTAATCCTTTGAAAACTTAAGTTATGAATAAACAAGGACATTACCTAGACATTTTGTCATTAGGGAGGCATGGTTGTGATGTACTAAAACAAATTAAATTTTCCCACCGTTTGGAAAAATTCAAAATTCACACATGGAGCAACAGACAAAAGGAAGGAAAGCAATGAAAGCATCTATGGAAGGGCACTTCACATAGGTAAAGGTTGCACTGATTCTTTTGAGCTCTACAACACTGAAAATGGAAAAAATGATTTTTACTATTTGTAATTTTTTTTATAAAACCCTGTTCCGGTGCACCCAATGAACAACTGCACTTGGGTGTACATGTTTAATGAGTGCACTGGTTGTATTTTAAAAAACAATAGACCTAGCATGGTGCACGTGTTATTGGGAATGCATGCACACCAGTGTGTTTACTACTACATAGCGCACTGTCGTACATTTAAAAAAAATACTAATGGTGCATTTTTTTTTGTTTAAGCATGACATGGTGTGGTATAATAATAGATGCCCCGATGTGGCAGATTTTAGATAGAGCACAGCATAAATTTGGAAATTAACCCTAACATGGTGCTCCACATTTGAGCACTAGTGCACATGATACAATGGAGTGCACCAAAATATATTTTTTGACACAATCCTACATTAGCGCATAAATGTTTTTTATTTAACCATATAACGTTGCGCTCTACTAATAGCACACCGATGTTTCCAGTGTTATGTTACATAGCGGATATTTTTTTAAAAACGCTATTACGGTGCATCATTATTTTTCGATGCGTCATTATTTTCGTAGCGCACCAGATAATATTTTTCTTTATTTGAAATAACCTTGCTACAGTTTGCTAGTTTTGATGGAACCGATGTGCATGTTGTATAAAAAGCATCGGTGCGTTATGTAATTATAAAACCACCGGTGTAAAAACATCCACTAAAACCTCCACTCTCTTTCCTCCGCTAGTATCATCCGCTATAAACATATTTTTGGGCTATTTTTATAGGGGCTTCTGCAAAAACCTCCACTAGAGGGTCTTTTCTTTGTAGTGTAAACTAATAGCTAGTGTTGTTCCACTCATCCTCCATAATTCTTTCCAAAATTTTCCTATGAATTTTGGATCTCTGTCATTTACTATTACTTTAGGAAATCCATGAAGCCTATGAATTTCCTTCATAAACACTTCCACCACTTGGCTTGCAATATATGTACCTTGAATTCCATAAAAATGTGCATATTTTGTGATTCTATCCATGACCACAAAAAAGGCATCCTTACCTTCTTATTTTGGTAAACTTGTAATAAAGTCCATTGATATCTCTTCCCACCTTTGATTAGGTATGTGTAAAAGTTGAAGTACCATAGATCTTTGACTATATCTCATTTATCTCTTTTTCACACCCGACATTCTCTTACAAATTTTTGAATATCTTTCTTCATTCCTTCCCAAAAAAAAATATCCTTCGATATGTTTTAAGGAACCTTGAATGTCCTACCATTGGATATTCATGAGACTCCCTTAACATTTGTTTCTTAAAATTTGATTGAGGGCATAAAAATAGTATACCCTTGTACCAAAGGATATTTCTCTTCCACTCCCAATGTTCTATAGAGTCCTTCCCTTCTTTTAGACATTGTATTTTCTATCTTGTACTATTGTCATCTTTCCATTCGTGGAAAGATTCTTCCAACTACACATGAATGAAATATAAAAGAGAGGCTTCTTCTAACCGAAAAGGGCATTTTCTACCACATTGTCCTTCCCCCTTTTGTATATTATATAAAAATTAAACCCTTTCATTTTTCTACCCATTTTGTTTTCTCTTCTAATGATAGTATTTTCTCCAAAAGTACTATAGGCTATCATGGTTTATCTTGACTTTAAAATGCCTTCCAATGAGATATTATCACCATTTTTTTATTGCATATAAAATTGATACCATTTTGTTTAGGGTCCTAACCTCCCTAACCCCTCAAGTAGATAGAATAATATGTTTTTCTGTGTAATAAAGGTTTTCATTAGTAAATAAGGCATATGTTATAATGTGAACACATCTAATGTATGAATACTTACTAGAAGGTTCCTCCTCTAGAAATTTCTTCCTCTTGAATGTTCTTGAGAATATATAAATAGTATAAATAGAGGTAGAAATCCTGGAAAAGGTTGTCTTGTGAAATCATTTGTACTGGAACTCTGCTCTCTTGGAGGTTTCACCTCAAAGAGGCAAGTGAACGTTTCTCTTAAGATAATAAAGGTATCATATTTTGGGTCTATATTATCATTGTGCATATTGTTTTGTTCTTTCTGCTAATTATTGTGATAATAATTGTGTTTGTTCTCATCATATTTCCTTATGGTACCTTGCAACTAGTATCAAATCCATTTCCTTTTCAAATTTTTAGAAAAAATATAGGATAGAGACATGTGCTAGCATGTATAAAGCACAATGATCTATTGTTAAGAGGGAAACTACAATTGGGGAAGAATACACATAGGAACTACACATGGATTCACCTTGTTGAAAACCCTTGTAACATTTGTTGGTACCCCTTCAAGTGGTACCACATTAGAAAACACTTGTACCTGGCCTTTCATTCCCACGTACCCTCGACTATATCAAAATTTCCATAAGTATCCAATCGACTACCTGACTATTATAGTGTCACTGAGAATAGCACTCGATATGGCTACTCTTGCATACTTGGGTAATAGGGTAGTACATCTAAGGGTATAATTGACCCTCCTTAGTTAGAGCCATGAGATATTGGACTGAGTACTACTTTTGGACCCCGCTAGTATATAATAGAGCTATAGCACAAGGAACTCCCTTATCTGTAGGAACCCTCAAAACTCTAACCCTTTCTATTAGAACATAACAAAAGAGGAGCAATGTTGAAATTTTTCACATCCAGTGTGGGAAAACCTGCTTCCTGCATTCAGGCTATGAGATTCCTACACAATATTAACTATTAAGAATTTGGGTATTTTTTCACTACAATATTGTTCAAAGAGGACTATAACTTCATAGGAGTAATTTATAAAAAAAAAAGTTCATGGTGGTCCCACCAACATCCTTTTTTGGGACCAGGGAAAATTTTAGGGGCTAAAGTTTTCCCATGGGATAGTTTTCCATGCTTTTTGCCAAAAAAGTATTCATCATTTTCTATTTTTTCTAAAAACGATTCTCCCAAATTCTATAATATAAAGTTATTTTACCTTAAAAATCGCCAAAATTTTATAGAAACTATATAAAATCCTTAGAAATTTGAATATGTTTTAAAAAATATCGTCAAATATTTTACATTTTTCATATTAAGGACCAATAATATTCACCAAGGTTTCTACACTTTAAGATAAACTTCCATCCTTAAAAAAATTCCTTGTTTGGGACCTATCCCACAAGATTCCTCTCTTTGCATCAATCGTCATGGTATCCCTCTCTCATAATCATTTTTTCTGTGGACCCACCCACCCTCTTCGGTGCCCTTATTTGGGACCCATCTCATTAGATTCCTCTTTTCGCATTGATCGCAATGATACCACTCTCTCATAATCCCTTTTTATGTGGACCTACCAACCTTATTCTTGCTAGCTTATCTCCCTGACGACCACATAAAACCAAGACTTTGACAACTATATTACTACCCTAAAAAAATCCTTCAACAACCTAAAAATGCATTCAATGCATCCCAAGATCAAAAAAAGCATGATATCTCTCAACTTACTTCAGAAATTGCTACCATAAATTCCAGGCTCACTACACTTGACACCCTCTCTATCAATATGAAAACCTTAACTGCATTGGTTCATAAATCCCAGGGTCCTACCTCCTTTAAGCAACCTTCACACCAAGAGGGCATGGACTCATCCCATTCCATAACATTTCATTCTAACCCACTTACTCATGGCATCTGTCTGCTTAAAGTTGAGGTGAACAAATTTGGTGGATTAGACCCCACAGGCAAGGTCACTCAAGTGGAACACTATTTCTCATTACATGGCATCATAGATGAATTGATCAAACTTTGTGTTGTTGTCCCTTATTTGGATCCAAAAAGTTGGAAATGGTGTAAAAATCTACACCAAGGATTATATTTCTTGGACCCAATTTGTTGCAGACCTTTACGAACACTTTAACAAAGACACTCATCATTTGGGTCATTTGACCAAGCTTAAATAGTCTGAAGAATACATCATTTCTTTTGAGAAGTTTTCTTTATGAATTTAAGGCCTATTGGACACCTTCTTTCATGAATGTTTTATTAGTGACATCAAGGACAACATATGAGATCATGTCCTAATAGCTTCCCCCCAGACCTAGATTGAAGCTATTCACTGCACCAAAGAAGCACAAGAGATAGTCTCTTCTCAAATAAAAGGGTCATCCTTTGTTCCACGTTTTGGACCCACTAATCCATCTCATCGTTCCCCTCCTCTTAAGGTCCATAAATTAACTAGGGAAGAAATGGTTGAACGCCAAATTAAGGGTCTTCTCTATAACTATGATGAAAAATATTTTCCGGGACACAAATGTAAGGATAAAAATATTTTTGTGGCCATTTATGAGGACGTTTCTAAATATGGTGGTGATGTTTCCACTCATGAATTGCTTCCCAAGTTTGATGATAACAACCAACCCTATGATCCACTAGACGTTGAACCCCTCATCTCTCTACATGTTGTCACTAGTATCTTAGCTCCCCAAAACCTTAATTTAATTGGCTATATCAAGCATTTTAAATTCATTATCCTCATTGATAGTGGAAACACCCATAATTTTATTCATCTCACCAAATTTCTCAAGAGACCCTTTGTTATATCCATGTAGTCAATAACTTCCAAACAATTATTGCTAATAGTAGTTCCATGAAATGTGGGGGCCATTGTGAAAATGTGTGCTTGCAAATTGGTCATTATAATTTGAAATCCCATATGTTTTCTATTGAAATGGGTGGTTGTGACATTGTTCTAGGTGTTGAATGGTTACGTGCATTGGTCCCCATCACCACATAATTAAAGGAATTATATGTGATCTTCCAATAGGATGGAAAGTGGTACAAGTTTCAAGGCATCATGGTAGGTTCCCCTGAGATTTTTGGTTCACACAAAATAGAGAAACTCCTCAAAAAGGGTCATTATGGCATTAATTCCCAATTCCATCCCATTCAAGTAGTTAAGACTCCCTCCCCCATTATTCATCCCGACATGCAACTTATCCTCTCCAAACACTAACATGCTTTTGACAACCCCCAAGGACTCCCACCCTCTGATGGCCCCCATGATCACTCTATTCCACTTTTCCCTGGTAGTCTTCATCCCAATGTTCGCCCTCATTGTCACCCATTCACCCAAACAAAATGAGAAAATTCTTCAAGAATTGTTAGTTGCAGGTGTCATCTACCCTAGTACAAGTCCTTATTCTTCTCGCTTCGTCGTGGTACTAAAGAAAAAAGTTATGTGGCATGTGTTCCTTGATTTTCGATCCCTCAACAAAATTACCATCAAAGATAAATTTCCCATTCCTATCATTGATGACCTTTTGGATAAACTGGGCAATGCTCAATTATTTACCAAAATTGATCTGCATTTTTTCTACCACCATATATGTATGGAGGTTTATATTCCCAAAACTGCCTTTCATACTAATGAATTCCATTATGATTTCTTGGTCATTCCCTTCAGATTATTTAATGCACCCTCCAATTTCCAAAGCCTCATGAATCATGTCTTCCACCCTTTCCTCCATCATTTTGCACTGGTATTTTTTTATGATATCCTCATTTATAGTAAAACTTGGCAAGCCTATCTTGCCCATGTGGATCAAGTCTTACATTTACTATCTTAGCATCAACTCTTTCTCAAAAAATCTAAATGTTCCTTTGGAACTTCTGAAGTAGAATAACCAGGCCATATTTTAATCCATAGAAAAATTGCCATGTTAAGTATAAAACCCCTTATCAATACCTAGATATTTAATTATTACATTTCTAGTGTTATATTTGTATGTAGGCTAGAACCCTTCAATGTACCCTTTGTCTCCTATATATATACCAAGGAGACTTAGTATTAGAATCATCATATCTCATCTTGTACATCCAATATATTGTAAAAGTATATTTCCCCCTCGAATTGGATTGTTCTTCATTGATTTTTTATCATTCTCAAGACGTTGAGTCATAACATTTGGTATCATAGCATTGATCCTAGGGATTTTCTTCTTCAAACGAATCATCTTGGAATTTTCACTATAACATTTTTTATGGGGTACTTCAAATATATAAATTTGGAGGTTACTCAAGAGACATATCCAAGTAATTTTTGTAAAACATTAAGGTTCCATTGCATTATACTTTCATATATACAACCTATGGAAGATATGGTTTTTGACTCATCCTGAAATAAATTTTAAACGAGTTATCTTGGGATTTTTTCTATAATTTTGTTTCTAGGAAGTTTTAGAGAATGAATTTTTTAGGATAGTGAGGAAATATAGCGAATACTAGGTGGTAAAAATTTCATCATCTTTTTCATTATATTTTCTGAGATATATCCCGTGGAAGGTAGGGTTTATGTAGTCTTGAAATTAGTCTTAAACAAGTCATCTTTTTATTTTCTCCATAAAAACATTACGGCAGAGTTTCAAGCTCTGTCATTTTCATAATCTTGAAGAGACATAACAAACTATTGTGGAAAAAGTATTGGAATTTGAAACATTATAATTTGTGAGATATATCTTGTGCAAGTTGGGGATTTTTACTTATCCTAGAATTAGTCTTAAACAAGTCATTTTGGTATTTGTTCTATAAATTTTTATCTGTGAGGGTTCATACTATGAATTTTTCAGGAGTATAAGAATTCATATTAGATTAATACAAGACAAAATTTCAAACTCACAAGGGTTCAAATTTCAGAGATATATCAGTACAAAGGTCATTCATCCAAATATACTCCAAATTAAGGGTTTGAAAAGTACATAACTTACAATTGGCATAACTTTTGATTTCAAGATCAATTTTTGATGATTCAAAATTTTTGATAAAGATGAAAAAGAGAAGAATTGTTATTTTCACACAAGGATCCAAATGTTCCTCCAAAAGTTATTTCATGAACTAAACCTCCATAGAGTTCAACCATGACTGAAGAAGAAAGAGAAAAAATATTTCACCATATTGCAAAGGTGGAAAAGAAGATGGAAAAAAATCAAGAGTATATGGAGAAGAAGATGTTAGAATTGAAAAACTACATCTATTACATGATCTTACATTCTCTAGATGAGATACTCTCTAAAGGAGATATCAGAATGCAAGGAAATCATGAAAATGTAGAGGAAATAAAGATGGATTCCCATAATCATGATTATTCATCACTTCAAGATCCACATCATCGAGGTTTCAATGCGACACCAAGGATATGCTTCATTCCAAATATCGATATGAGAAAGTTTAATGGTAAAGATCTCGTTGACTCACAAACTCACAACTAGCCACTAGCCTACAAATTGTTGTAAGGCATATATGAAATCTTATTAATGAATATGACTATTATGTGTGACCCACTAGTAAGGTAAAGAAAAACTGACAATGTGTTGATATACATATGGTTTTTAAGGCTAATGGCTTCATTAAGTTTTACTTTGAAGGGTTGAAGAATCTCACTTCATCCATGGTCATAATATGCATATGGTGTTCAAAGTTATGGTGATTGGGAAAAACATAAGTCTCTCCATATTCTGCTTTCAATAGGTTATAATGGTTTTTGTTGCTATATTATTTTAAAAAATTGTGTTACATGTGACAAACATTCCTTATGACATATTCAAAGCTTTGTTGCAAATGATAAGTGTTGTCTCTTCACACTTGAAACGGTGGTTCGACTATATTGAAACATTTGACATGCAATATATTCAAACTATATCACATAACTTGCATGTTATGTGAATAGTATCAAGCTCATATATGTGACACTTAGTTATTTTGAATGGGTAGAAAATGAAGGTGACAATAAGAAGGACCAAGAAGCATAGATTGTTGACATGCTTTAGAAGGTTGATCATTTGTTTCTGACAGTATGTAAATTCTTATTGTATTTTTTAATTAGTTTTCAATGCTAATTAAGAAAAAATTTCATATTCGAGACAGTGACATACCGTGGCTTGTTCATCTAGTTTTTCTCAATCTCGATTTTACTTAGAAGACAACAGTCATCTCTGTGTGATGTAACATTCCACCTTTGACTTATAAGTCTTATTCTGGTCCTTATGTAAGGTACCAGGCCTATTGTATTATCAGAAAAGAGAAATAATGCACATAATAACACCAAGATAGCAACATAATATAGAAATACTGGAGAGATAACATTGGAACAACAAATTGTATGGAACCACAATGCAAGAATTATACCTTTATTGATAGGAAACAAGGTTCTTTCCTCTTAGAGGGGGAAAAATCCAACAAATAAGAGCTTGTTGGGACAGGGGCAGACCTAGGGTTCAACACTACAACAACGCACCAACAAAACCCTGACTACCGCCCCTTCGGAAACACCTACGAAGCATATGAAGTCTCACCCAAAGTAGAGGCAGGGGTGGTTGCAAGACTCAGGTGTCTGCAACCTTAGCCGAGACATAGATTTGTGATTGTAATACTTAACAGAGCACTTAGCACCGGCAATTCATCAATATTTAACCATTATCTACTCCGCAGATAAAATAGAGCATTGCATCATTCATTCAGATATGATGTATCTAAGCACTTATCGTAGAGAGGCCGATTAGATCTATTAGATTCAAGCACTAAGCACATTCACATAGTTCATATCTAGCATTCATATACATCATTAGCACAAAGCCTAAACAGATCTATCTATCTATACCCAAGCACTTAGCAAGTAAAGACATAAACACATCAAGACGTCACACAAAGCAAAGCAACACATCATATACGTGGTTCACCCCCACCCTGGGGCTACGTCCACCAACTCTTCTTCTTTATTAGCTTCTTCAATAGGTTACATGCACACAGTCTCAAAAACCTACTCTGCATAGGATAGGAGATTTGTGTAGCTTGCTAGATCCTCCTTCCCCAAGTATATCTAAGCACACAGCCTTTCACAACCTCTTACAATGACTTTCACTTAGCTCTACAAGTCTCACACAGTATGCACAGAGCACTTACAATCCTTCAATCACATAGATCTAGCACTTAGCCATTCGCAACTCTCTATATATTCACTACATCACCTTAGCATCTATTTATACTTTACAAAATAGTCCTAAACATGGGTAAAGCCATGGGCCAACATCCCATATCCGTTACATAATCCCAAATCCCAAAAAGACCCAAAAATGGGTCGAGATCCTATGATCTTTGCTTCATCTTGCGCTCCTCCTTTGACAGGCTGTCGAAGTCCCAAAATAGGTAAAAATTGACCAAGGATCTCCCAAAACTTGGTCAAGGGCCAATCGGCCTCCAACACTCACCCGTGACTCGTCCCAAGTCACTCTAATCTGGATGATTTTGCTTCGAAAGCCTCGATCTTGGCTCGATCTGCTTCAACTTGTTGTTGTGCCATGACCTCTTGTGCAGTGAACTCTTGGATGACTACCTCATTGACAGGTCCCTCCAGGCATTGTTCAGCTGTAGTGATAGCCTTCTTGAGTTCTTCTCCTCAGCCTTTGACCTCTATGAACAATTGGTAAACCTTATCTTGTATAGGTTGGAGCCTTTGAGTTACTTCCATAACTCTGTTGTGGATAGTTTGGATCTGCTGCTGGGTAGTGTGCTTCTCTTGGGATCGCTTCATTCTTTCCACAGTTGACAGGGGATTCAGCTGTGCTTGTATCATTTTGGCTTGATACTTCGCCTCTTGGAGCTACAACTCCAGTGCCTTCAGTTCTGGATTCTCAGTGAGTTTCTCATAGGTCTGGGCACTGCAATCAGTAAGTTACTTACATTCCATAGCAAGGGATTCTATTCTCTCAACTGCACTTCGATAAGTTGCTTCTCTTTGATCCCTTCCATCCTGTGGAGTCTCGGGTACTGCGCGAAGCTCTAAGCCTGCGATGCATTTTTGTAGCTGCTGGATAACTTCTGTGTGCTGCTCTACTTGCTGCATGACTCGATCTTCTACATTTATTTCTATGATCGTCATAGAGTGAAGTGCTCTGCTGACCGCTTCTTTCACTTCGAGTTTCTCCGTGAGCAACTTTTCTTTTCCTTGCTGTAGTTGTGCTTTTTCTTCATCAAACTTTGCTTGGAGAGAAATCTTTTCCTGTTCTACAGCTCGACACTGCTCTACAAGTACTCCTTGCACTTGTGTCAAATCCTAGGTGGCTTGTTCTGTTTCCTCTTGTGCTCGTTGAAGGTGAACTTCGACTGTCTTAGCTAGTCAGTGGAGTTGGGCTAGCTCATCTCCCAACTCTGGTTTTCCCGATGGCATAGGCACAATGGATACTGTGCGGATGGAATGAAGGGCTTGTTGTACCCCTTAGAGTTTGACTTCAATCCTATCATACATTTCTTCCTGCTTCGCTCCTTGTTTCTCTGTTATTTCCAGTGAAGCATCGTTAAGGGCTGCTACGATGAAATCAAAATCATCGGAGGTGAGGATAGTCTGCATATTGGTCATGGTAGCTTTCGATTTCTTCTGGGAATAAGGCTTCAAGGGAGAAACCTTCCTCTTCTTGAAGGGGTCAACCTCATCTCTGGGCGGTGTTACTTCACTTTGTCTCTGTTCAGCTTCTACTTCGTCACCACCCCCTCGGTCAAGTGACACTGAAGGAGTCTTTCCTGAGGTGTTTCTTAAGTTTTGGAACTCCTCAGTCTTCTTGGGTGTATTATGTTCTTTATGAGTATCCTCTGAGCTATCAATATCAAATATTTATGCAGGGTTGGTGGGGATAAGGAGGTCAACTGACCATTCCTTAGTGATTTCTTCAAGGTATTCTTCTGTGAGTTTGTAATATGACTGGAGCTGCCCTTTATGTTCATCTTCTCATGCTGTAATGTAGATAAAGTGTCGATCTGCGTTGAACTTCATTAGTGGTTGGAACCTCTGTAGGGTGTTCAGAGTCATGTGAGGCTTGGCTTCGATGGCTCACTTTAGCTGGAGGTAGTATGTATGAAACACAACATTCGACTTCCATTATTTGTTCATATCAGTTGAATACCACAGGGTAGCGAACTTCGCGGCAGACGGTTCAAACAACTAAATGTTTAGGAAGGTCACTCCTTCCAGCATCTCCCATGAAACAACTGCAATGAGGACCAGGAGCCAGCTGAAATGAAACTCATAACCCTAATCCTGTGCTTCTTGGAAATCTAGTTCCAACTGGTTAACTAGGTACTTTTCCCAGTTCATCTGTAGGCCTTCYGCACACTTCCCTGCAAGGTCAACRACAAAGACGGTGAYCTGCGTAGTTTGGTTCTTCCTTACTAACTTTCCAGCTATCAGTTGACATGCTAGGTGTACTGCGCCACTGTGGATGGAAGCTACCTTGTAGCCTCTTGTTCCTTTCTCAACGTCACCATCTGTATCCTTGATCTTATGTGCTAGTGCATGATCTACGGCTTTTCCTATATAAACATCCTACAGGTCGGGTCCTTGCATACTTAGTCCTGTGATCCTGTGGATCAGCATTGGGTCAACTGTAATGCAATGGTCTAGCCATAAGTATCCACCATGGTAACACGATAGTAGCATCTTGACACAGGCGTTGACTTCCTGGTGTCTTCCGAAGTGTGGGATCTTCATGACATTTAGCAGGGTGGATTGGGCGAGGTTCATCGTCCACGAATGAGGGATGATCTTTGAATTCTTCCCTTTTGTTCTAGTTAGGTACTTGTATGGGGCGAGAATACCATAGATATTTCGATCTCTGAGGTTGAAGTCGTTGAACTTCAACGCTGTGATCTTATCTTGCTTTGTTCAAACTGCGTGTATCCCCTTCGGGAGGTACACAGTGACCATAGTGTACTTGAAGTCTCTTGGAACACTATCACGATTCACCGCGCCAGCCAGAGGCGGGATGTAATCAGGCAATATGGATGGAATCAACTTTGTGTTTGCTAGATCATCTTTATGCTTGGTTCTCTTCTCTACTAATGGTCGGGATGGCCCCAATCCGTGATCAGTCAACGGAGAGGCTTGCAGTTCTCTCATTGATGATGCTTATACACCTGTAGACATTGACATGACTCTTTTAGTCATGAGATAAATCAAAACTTCTTTGACAACTCTCTCTACAACGCTGAACTCGTCCGACATACATGCTTGGGATTGGAAACCTTCAGGTTCAAGGATAGAAGGAAATAGCACAATGATCACTGTATAAAATCAATAAGTCTGCGGGCTCATATTCATGGTTATCAAAAGTGTTCTTGGTGCATGGCACGACGGGATAGATAGATAACTTGTCAGTGGATTGCTTGCAATGGTCGAGAAGCCTTCATTAACTTTGTTCTGTTCGTTATGGCATGGTCCAACGGTTTGGTGGCAAACCATAAATGCCTTTCTACCCATTCGAGGGATCAATCGAATGGTTATATTGGTCCCAACAACTATATTACTTCGCCATGGCGAATTTCCATGTGACGCTGCTCTGTTATCCCGACGAAGCTCCAATTTTGAAAATTTTCCTTCTACGAAGTTCCCTCTGGAACCTTCTATAACTTGTTGATCTTAGCTCTCTTTTTACTTAGTTTTCTAGTTTTCTTTCCAGTGAGCTTCGTCTCAGTATGCCTTTTTCCATTTTGATTCTTATCTTCTTTTGGCATAGTTACTTCACGCTATTGAGATTCTTTCCTAAGAGTCAAGGGTGATACTTCTTCTTTATCTAGAATAAGCACTTCAATCTTCTGTGGGTCGTCTAGTGTTCTTACAACTTCAACATTCGGGTCTCTGGTGTTAGATAGCTTCGATATGTTCTCTTGTTCGTCAATCAAGTGTGTAATCCTTCTAGTCATGAAATCTTGTAACTCTTTCTTCTTCTGCGCTAAAACTTCTTCTTCTTCCTTCCTTCTGGCCTGATTTATTTCAATCCAAGGTTTTCCTAGTAACATGGTAAATGGGGCATTGTTCTCAATAAATTTAATAATCTCAAAATCTTCCTCTGTCGAAGTTCCATTGGCATTCATAGAAATCCGGGTGAGCTTTCCACATAGGTTTATGAACTTTCCTTTGAATAGTCATATTCCTCCTAATGAAGGAATCATAGCAGGCCTTCCTATAGCTTTCCAAGTTCTTTCTTTCATGACATTCACCTATGTTTCCTCATCTAGAACACATTCAATGTCGAAGTTTCCTATTCTTGCTTCAAGGAATTATTTTTTTTTGAAGACCTCTGATAAAATGACATGTCGATGATCATTCAAGGTTTATTTCATATGTAGCAATACTTTCTCTGAGTCTTTCTGGGGTTCTTCCATTTCTGGATCTACCTTAGGGTTTTCTTACTTCATGTTCATTCCTTCAATCTTAGCAATAATTCTAGGGCAATCCAATACTTCATGGTCCATAGATTTGCAACAAAGACAACTAGGTCTTCTTCTGGGGAATTCCTTAGCAAGATGTCCTAGTCTTATGCAATTGTAACAAAAGGTTAATCCTCTCTTTCTTTTAAACGATTCCAATCCTTTCCCATACTGTGTGATAGGATCATGGTAGCTAACCTGCAAACATTTCTTTCTAGGATCCTCTTTTCTTTAGATCTGGCCTCTTTTCTTGGCACATAGCTTTATAGGTCAAGTAGAATGTTGCGCACTAGGGCAATAGATATATGCACAGAGCTTCCACAATTTCAGGTTGGATCTTTGCACAAAGCTTCTTCTTCCTCATTTCCCAACAATGACAGTTTCAGGTTGGATCTTTGCAAAAATATTCTTCTTTCTCAGTTCCCAGCAATCACAATTTCAGGTCCAAGCAATGGAACCATTTGTTGGGATAGGGGAAGACCCAGGGTTCAACGCTACAATAGTGCACCAACAAAACCCTAACTACTGACCCTTTTGGCAACACCTGCGAAGTAGATGAAGTCTCACCTGAGGTAGAGGTAGGGGTGGTTACAAGATTCAGGTGTCTGCAACCTTAGCTGGGACACAGATCTGTGATTGTAATACTTAACAGAGCACTTAGCACCGACAATTCATCAATATTTAACCACTATATAATCCGAAGATAAAACAAAGCATCACATCATTCATTCAGATCTAATGTATCTAATCACTTATCGTAGAGAGGCCGATTAGATCTAGCAGATTCAAGCACTAATCACATTCACATAGGTCAGATCTAACATCCATATACATCATTAGCACAAAGCATAAACAAATCTATCTATCTATACCCAAGCACTTAGAAAGTAAAGACATAAACACATCAAGACATCACACAAAGTAGATAAACACAACATATACATGGTTCACACCCACCATGGGGATACGTCCACCAACTCTTCTTCTTTATTATCTTCTTCATTAGGTTACATGCACGGAGCCTCAAAACCCTACTCCACATAGGACAGGAGATCTACGCATCTTGCTAGATCCTCCTTCCCTGAGTAGATATAAGCACACAGCCTTTCATAGCCTCTTACAATGACTTGCACTTAGCTCTACAAGTCTCACACAGTATGCATAGAGAACTTACAATCCTTCAATCACATAGATCTAGCACTTAGCCATTCATAACTCTCTATATATTCACTACATCTCCTTAGCATCTATTTATACTTTAGAAAATAGTCCTAAACATGGGTAAACCCATGGGCCGACATTCCATACCTGTTACATAATCCCAAATCCCAAAAAGGGCCCAAAAATGGGCCGAGATCCCGCGATCTCTGCTTCATCTTGCGCTCCTCCTTTGATAGGCTGTCGAAGTCCCAAAATAGGTCAAACTTGACCAAGGATCTCCCAAAACTTGGTCAAGGGCCAACAGAGCTCTATTACAATAATTCTCCAAGAAAAAACTTCTCATACCATCTACTCCTATTTATATTAAATCTATCTATCCAAAAGAATAATCTAGAGGAAGATCCTTCTAGAAGCAAAAGCTTCTATTAGGTCTTCTTACATTTGAATTATTCTTCCTTATTTCTAGGAATTATTAATATTGGTCTTTATTACATGGAAATATATTATTCTACCTACGTGAGGGGTTAGGGAGGTTAGGTCCCTAAAATTTCCTCCCCTTTAAAAACAACCTTGTTCTCAAGGATGAAGATGAGGAAATTGTTGCAGAATGGTAGTTGTTTCCCAAGTGGCATCTGTTGGAGTTGTATCTTTCCATTGGACTAAAAATTCCTTTATGGTGCGTTGATGTAGACAACTCTCACGTTGGTCCAAAACTTCTTTTGGCTGCAACCAGATGGATCCTTCTTCATCCAACTTGGGAAGGTTGGTTTGAGTTTGGCACTTAGTTCCAATCACCTTCTTTAAGCATGATACATGAAAAAAAGGATGGAGCTTAGAATGACTAGGAAAATCTAACTGATAGACCACCTGTCCCACATGCTTGAGAACGGTATAAGGACCATAAATTTGGCATCAATTTCTGACAACATTTGTTTAGCCTTGAAACACCTGGTCTCCTTCGACAAATTTATGTTGAAAGTGACCTTGATCTTCCTATTGCTTCATGCGATTATGTGCCATGAGCAAATTCTCTTTGAGGGTACAAAGAATAACCTCTCAAACTATAAGCATTTGGTCAACTGCCTGGACCTTTGAGACACCTGGCAAGTATGAGAAAACTAAAGGTGGATTTTGTCCATATACTGCTTCAAAAGGAGTCATGCGGGTAGTTGTATGGTAAGAAGTGATGTACCACCATTCAGTTAGTGGTAACCATTGAGCCCACTGATTTTTCCTTTTAGATGAAAAACACCACAAATATGTTTCCAAAAAATTGTTGACAACTTCAGTTTCACCATCAGTCTGGGGATGATAAGTTGTGTTGAGATGCAATTGGGCTCCCTGTATCCTAAACAGTTCTTGCCAAAAATTCTTGTTGAAAGTGGGATCTCAATCAAAAATGATAGGATGATGCATGCCATAAAGATTGAAGACCTAATCCATGAAAAGGTGAGGCACAGTGGAGGCGGTAAATGGGTGTTGAAGAGCACAGAAATGAACATACTTGGAAATACTATTAACGACCACCATGATGACTGACTTATTGCTCGATTGAGGCAAGCCCATAATAAAATCCATAGATATACCCCTTCAAATAGTAGGTGGAATCGTAAGAGGTTGTAGTTTGCCAAGAGATTTGACTTTTTTTCCCTTGTTGCATTGACAAACATCACATTCTGCCACAAAACTGTTATCTCATGTTTCATACCATCTAAGAAAAAAGAATGTTTGACCCGGTCATAGGTTTTGGTAAACCCTGAGTTCCCAACTGCAAGTGTATCATGAAACTCAGAAAGTATGGTCGATTTAATTTGTGACAATTTACTTAAATACAAATGACCTTTGTAGCAAAGCTCATCATTGTGCCAAGAGTACCCTAGGGAAACTGGAGAATTGGCCTGCAATTGTTGGATCAGATGCAAAATTTTGGGATATTGTAACCATTCCTGGCGAACATCTTGGAGCCAATCTTTTATAATGAAGAAGAGGGAAAAAATGGACCCTTCATCTTCATATTTTCTTGAAAGTGCATCAACAACCACATTGTCTTTGACTTTCTTGCAAATGATCTCATAATCATATCCAAATATCTTATTCACCCATTTTTGTTGGTCCAAGGAGGAAGGGTGTTGTTCCAGAAAATGCTTGAGGCTTTGATTATCTGTCTTAATTTGGAAGCATTTCCCCAATAGATAAGGGTGCGAGAGATCCACTACATGCATAATAGCCAACATTTCATTTCCGTAGATTGATTGCCCCAAACGTCATTTTGACAATTGTTTGCTGGTAAAGGCCAAAGGCCGACCATATTTCATAAGGAATGCTCCAATTCCTTTCCCAGAAGCATCACATTCTAGGAAAAAGGTCTTTGCRAATCAAAAAGGACCAGGGCTAGAGTGGTGATGGCATAAGGGCAGACCCAGGGTTCAACGCACCAACAAAACCCTAACTACTGGCCCTTTTAGCAAGACCTGCGAAGCAGATGAAGTCTCACCCGAGGTAGAGGAAGGGGTGGTTGCAAGACTCAAGTGTCTGCAACCTTAGCTGGGACACAGATCTATGATTATAATACTTAACAGAGCACTTAGCATCAATAGTTCATCAATAATCAACTGATAGCTACTGCGCAGATAGAACAGAGTGTCACATCATTCGCATTGATCTGATGTAATTAAGCACTTAGCACAAACAGATGGATCAGATCTAGCAGAAGCAAGAACTAAGCACATTCATAG
>JASDQU010014232.1:97551-110075 GCA_032191745.1 Picea mariana | reverse complement strand
TGATTATAATACTTAACAGAGCACTTAGCATCAATAGTTCATCAATAATCAACTGATAGCTACTGCGCAGATAGAACAGAGTGTCACATCATTCGCATTGATCTGATGTAATTAAGCACTTAGCACAAACAGATGGATCAGATCTAGCAGAAGCAAGAACTAAGCACATTCATAGAAGTCAGATCTAACATTCATAGAAAAAATCATAACAAAACAGTGTTTATGTGGTTCACCCCCACCCTGGGGCTATGTCCACCAACTCTTCTTTATTATATTGAGTCAATCGATTACAAGCACAGAGCCTCAAAACCCTTACTCTGCACAGGACATAAGATCTACGCAGCTCGCTAGATCCTTCTTCCTTGCGTTCCAGCACTAAGCCTTCCACAATATTGCTACAATGACTTGCACTTAGCTCTGCAGGTCTCACACAGTCATGCACAAAGCACTTACATACTCTACTTGCACTTAGCATACATTCACATCACATAGTTGGAACACCACTTCTATATAGACTAAGCATCTATTTATATATACAAAATAGGCCTAAACATGGGTAAACCCATGGGCCGATGTCCCATTCCCATTACATATTCCCACATCCCAAAAAGGACCCAAAAAGGGGTCAAGCTCCCATGATCTTTGCTTCATCCTGCGCTCCTCGTTCGACAGGCTATCAAAGTCCAAAAATAGGTCAAACTTGACCAGATATCCACAAAACCTGGTCAACGGCCAACAGGCCCCCAACACTCACCTGTGACTCATCCCGAGTCACTCTGGTCTGACTTGTTCTACCTCAAACGCCTCGATATTGGCTCAAGCTGCTTCGAACTGCTGTTGTACTATGACCTCTTGCTCAACGAACTCCTGGATTACTACGTCGTTCACTGGCCCTTCTAGGAATTGTTCTACTACATTAACAACCTGTTCTAGCTCTGCTCCTCAACTATCGACCTATGTGAACAACTGATAGGCCTTATCTTTCACAGGTTGGAGTCATTGAGTTACTTCCATAACTTTTCTTTGAATCGTATGGATCTTCTCTTGGACGGTTCGTTGCTCTTGAGACTGCTTCATTCTTTCTACAGCTGACACGGCCTTCAACTGTGCTTGTAGTATCTTTGTCTGCTTCTTTGCATCCTGGAGCTGTGACTCTAGTGCCTGCAATTATGGGTTCTTGATGAGCTTCTCATACGTTTGGGCACTCTGGTTACTCAACTACTTGCACTCCCTGGCAAGAGCCTTCAGTCTCTCAACTGTGCTCCTAGCGGTTGCTTCCCTTTAATCTCTTACATCTTGAGGGGTCTCGGGTACTGCGTGTAGCTCCAAATCTGCTATGCTTTGTTGTAGCTGTTGGATCACCTCTTCAAGTTGTACTATTTTATATGGAATTGTCTCTTTAGCCTTTACTTCTATGACTGTCACGGAGCGAAGCACTCTGTTGACCATTTCTTTTATTTCGATTTTCTCTGTGAGCAACTGTTCCTTTTATTTCCGTAGTTGGGATTTTTCTTCGTTGAACTTTCCCTGGAGATCAAGCTTCTCATGTTCTGTCATACTGCGTTTCTCTACAAGGACTCCTTGTACTTGTGTCAAAGCCTAGGTGGCTTGCATTGTTTCTTACTGTGCTCGTCGAAGGCCAGCTTCGACTGTCTCAGTGATTAGATGGAGTTGAGTTGGCTCATCTCCCAGTTCTAGTGTTCTTGCTAATAGATGTGCAGTGGAGACTACACGGCTGGACTGTAGTGCTTGCTACACTCCTTGGAGCTTAATCTTTATTCTATTGTACATTGATTCTTACTTAGCCTCTTTTTTCTCTGTTATCTCCAGCGAAGCATCATTCAGGGCTGCGATAATGAAATTGAAGTCATCTGAGGTGAGGATAGTCTACATTTTTGTCATAGAAGCTTTCGATTTCTTCCGGGAGGAAGGATTTGGGGGGCAAACCTTCCTTTTCTTCGAGGGGTCCTCCTCATCTCTAGGTGGTGTAACCTCACCTTTCTTCTGTTCAACTTCTGCACCATATATCTCTCTGCCATCACCTCCTTGCTCTGGTGATATGGAAGCAGTATTCACAGATGCATTGTCTAAATCCTGAACCTCTTCAATTCTCTTCATTCAGCTAGGTCCAGGTGTATCCTGCGCAATTTCTGGACTGTCTATATCGGATATCTCCACAAGGTCTACTAGAATGAGGAGGTCCGTCGACCAGTCCTTGGTGATCTCCTCCAAGTCCTCCTCCATTAGCTTATAGTAGGACTGAAGTTGTTGCTTGTTCTCATCAGCGCATGTTGTGATGTAAATGAAATGGCGGTCCATGTTGAACTTCATCAAAGGCCTGAACCTATGTAAAGTATTCAACATCATGTGAGGCTCAGGCTGTATAGATACCTTCATCTAGTTGTAGTATGTGTGAAATACAACATTGGACTACCACTATTTATTCATGTCGCTTGAATACCACAGTGTGATGAACTTCACAGCCAATGGTTCAAAGGGCTCGATGTCCTGGAAGGTCGCACCTTCCGACATCTTCCAGGCAGTGAAAGTGACCAGGATCAATAGCCAGCTAAATTTGAATTAGTACCCTTGATCTTGCACTTCTATGTAATCAAGTTCTAATTGTTTTACCAGGTACTTCGCCCAATTCATTTGTAGGCCCTCTGCACACTTCCCTGCGAGGTCGACTACAAAACCAGTCACTTGGGTGGGTCGATTCTTGTGTACTAACTTCCCTGCAATAATCTGACAAGTGAGGCACACTCTGCCACTCTGGATAGAAGATACCTTGTATCTTCTCGTTCCTTTCTTGACATTTCCACAAGTGTCTTTTATCCTTTGGGAAAGAGCGCGGTCCATGGCTTTTCCAGGATAGAAATCATATGGTTCGGGTCCTTGCATGCTAAACCCGATGATTCGATTTATCAACGTTGGATCCATTATTATGTGATGGTTTAACCATATATAACCTTCATGGTATCAAGACAACAACAATTTGACACATGCATTCACCTCCTGGTGTCATCCGAAGTGTGAAATCTTCATAACATTCAGCAGGGTGGACTGCGCGAGGTTATGGGTCCATGACTGAGGGATGATCTTCAAATTATTTCCCTTTGTTCTGGTCAGGTACTTATGTGGGGCAAACATGTTGTAGACTTTGTGATCTCCCAGTTTGAATTCACTAAACTTCAACACTGTGATCTTATCTTGGTCTACTCGCACTGCTTGTATCCCCTTCAGGAGGTACGCAGTGACCAAGGCATACTCGAAATCTCTACGTATGTTGTCACGGTTTACAACACCACTCATAGGTGGTATATAAGTAGGTAATATACTCAGAATCAACTTAGCATTCGCGAGATCATCCCTGTGATTATTCAGCTTCTCGTCTGATGGTTGGGATGGTCTGGCTCGAGCAGTTGACGAAGAGGCTGGCAGTCCTCTCTTGGATGATGCTTGTACACCTGTGGATAATCCTCTCTCTGACATGACTCTTTCAGTCGTCAAGTCGATCAAAAATTCCTCAACAACTATTTCTGCAGAGCTCAACTCGTCTGACATACATGATCGGGGTTAACAATCTCAGGTTCAAAAGGGGTAGCTTAGACACAGTAATGAGAGAGAGAGAGAATAAGAATGATGATCATGGTATAAACTCAATGTAGTATGTGGGCTCAAATTYTGAATTGGAAAAAGTGTTCTCGGTGCATGGCGCAGTGGGATAAATAGGTAACTCGACAATGGGTCTCTTACAATGGGTAGGAGGTCTTCATTAACTCGGTTTTGTCCATTATGGTGTAGTTTCAATAGTTGGATGGCAAGATGGCTGGCCATAAATGGTTTTCTATCCGTCCGAAACATTGATCTAATGGTTATAATGTTCCCCAACAACTATATTTCTTTGTCATGGTGAAGTTCTATGTGTCGTTGTTCTTATATCCCGACGAAGCTCCAATTTTGCAAATTTTCCTTCTGTGAGGTTCCCTCTGGAACTTTCTGTAACTTTTCAATCTTATCCCTCTTCTTACTTAGCTTTCTATCCTTCTTTCCAATGAGCTTCACCTCAGTATTCCTTTTTCCATTCTAATTCCTATCTTCTTTTAACACAGTGACTTTGCGCTGTTGAAATTCTTTCCTAAGATTTGAGGGTGATACTTCTTCTTTGTCTGGGATAAGTACTTCATTCTTCTGTGAGTCCTCTAATGTCTTTGCAGCTTCGACATTTTGGCTTCTAGGGTTAAATAGATTCGATATGTTCTCCTATTCTGCAATCAAGTGTGTGATCCTTCTAGTCATGAAATCTTTTAACTCTTGTTTATTCTGTTCCCAAACTTCTTCTTCTTCCTTTCTTCTAGCTTGATCTCTATCAATCCAAGGTTTTCCTAGTAACATTGTAAACAGGGCGTTGTCTTCAATAAATTTGATAATCTCAAAACCTTCTTCTGTCAAAGTTCCATTAACGTTCATAGGTATGCGAGCAAGCTTCCCACATAGGTTTATCAAATTTCCTCTGAATAGTCCTATTCCTCCTAATGAAGGGATCATAGCAAGATTCCCTATGGCTTTCCAAGTTATTTTTTCATGATATTCACCTATGTTTCTTCATCCAGAACACAGTCAATGTCGAAATCTCCTATTCTTACTTCAATGCATTCTTTTTCCTTGAATATCTTTGATAGTCTAACATGTCGAAGGTCATTCAGGGTTTCGATTATTTGCAGCAATACTTTCTTTGATTATTCCTGGGATTCCACCATTTTTTGATATGCCTTAGGGTTTTCTTTATTCAGATTGATTTCTTCCATCTTAGCAATCATTCTAGGGCAATCCAACACTTCATGGTTCATAGCTTTACAACAAAGACAACTAGGTCTTTTCCCAGATCATTAATTAGCAAGATGTCCCAGTCTTCTGCAACTATAACAGAGGGTTAATCCTCTCTTCCTTTTAAATGATCCCCAACCTTTCTGTTACTGCGCACTAGGATCATGGTAGCTAACCTGTAAAAAATTCTTTCTAGGATCCTGCATCCATTTGTTAGTCTAAACATTCTTTCTATACACAGGTATAACATATATTTCACTATTCTTATTAGATCTATTCATATCAAGCTTTCTTTCATCCGCTAGTTCCCTAGTTTTCAAGATAGGACAGAACCTATCAAACATACCTAGATCCATACTTTAGAAACAAAAATTTCCACTTATCTTACTTCTACAAAGCACAAAGCTTCTAGATCTAAAAAATTTCACTATTCTTACCTTTATCAGAGCATAGAGCTTGCAGATCTTACCTCTTTTAATAAGAAATTCTCACTTTTACCTTTCTTAGAGCACAAAATCTTTCAGATCTTGCTTCTCTCCTTCAAATTCAGATTCTTTTCTTCATATCAGGCTTCTTTCTTTTAGCACAAAGCTTTGTAAATCAAGTAGAATACTGCGCACTAGAGTGACAAATCTATGCACAGAGTTTTCACAACTTCAGGATGAATCTTTGCACAAAGCTCCTTCTTTCTCAGTTCCCAGCAATCACAGCTTCAGGTCCTGACAACAGAACCATTTGTTGGCACAGGGGCAGACCCAGGGTTTAACGCTACAACAATGCACCAACAAAACCCTAACTACTGGCCCTTTCGGCAACACCTGCGAAACAGATGAAGTCTCACTCGAGGTAGAGGTAGGGGTGGTTGTAGGACTCAAGTGTCTACAAGCTTAGTTGGGACACAGATATGTGATTATAATACTTAACAAAGAACTTAGCATCAATAGTTCATAAATAATCAACCGATAACTACTGCACATATAGAACAGAGCATCACATCATTCGCACTGATCTGATGTAATTAAGCACTTAGCACAAATAGATGGATCATATCTAGTAGAAGCAAGAACTAACCACATTCATATAAGTCAAATCTAACATTCATAGCATAAATCATAACAACACAGTATTTACGTGGTTCACCCCCACCCTGGGGCTATATCCACCAACTCTTCTTATTTATTATCTTCAGTCAATCGGTTACAAGCACAGAGCCTCAAAACCCTTACTCTGCACAGGACAAAAGATCTGTGCAGCTCTCTAGATCCCTCTTCCTTGCATTCCAGCACTAATCCTTCCACAATATTGCTACAATGAATTGCACTTAGCTTTGCAAGTCTCACACAGTCATGCACAAAGCACTTACAAACTCTACTTGCACTTAGCATACATTCACATCACATAGATGCACCACCACTTATATCTAGCCTAAGAATATATTTATATATACAAAATAGGCCTAAACATGGGTAAACCCATGGGTCGATGTCCTATTCCCATTACATATTCCCACATCCCAAAAAGGACCCAAAAAGGGGCCGAGATCCCGCGATCTCTGCTTCGTCTTGCGCTCCTCCTTCGACAGGGTGTCGAAGTCCAAAAAAAGGTTAAACTTGACCAAATATCCACAAAACCTCGTCAAAGGCCAACAAGTGGTGCACATGGCCACCTTCAAGGCTTGAAAGTCCTGATCAGTTGTGGGAGTCCAAGTGAAAGACTTATTTTTAAGGAGAGCAATGAGAGGTGTTGCAATCTTTCCATATTTATTTACAAACTTTCGATAATATCTTGTTAAACCCAGAAATCCACGCAAGCTTTCTCCAGTGGATCTCCAAATAGTTACCAACAACCATTCCAAGGTATTTGGAGATATTCCTAAGTCTATTCCTCCTACTTGAGATTATGACTATGTTATTCATTTGTAACCAGGAAGTGTAATAGCTAACATTAGGCCTTACAGGTATCCATATGAACAAAAGAGTGAGATTGATCATATAATCCAAGAAATTTTAGATGCAGGAATCATTCAAACTAGCTAAATTTATTTCTCTTCACTAGTGGTGATGGTTACGAAGAAGGATAGTTCATGGAGTATGTGTCCATATTATAGATAGCTCAAAAAAATGTCCATCAAATACAAGTTTCCTATTCCTGTCATTGATGAATTATTAGATGAATTGCATGGAGCAGTTTTCTTTACTAAGTTGGATCTTTGTTCAAGATAAGAATGAGGTAGGAAGACATTCCCAAAATAGACTTTAGAACACATGAAGATCATTATGATTTTTTGGTTATGCCATTTGGAATTACTAATGCACCTTCAACATTTCAAAGCTTGATGAATTCTATTTTCAAACCCTTAGAAAAATTTTGTTAGTATTTTTTTATGACATACTAATCTACAAAAAATCTTGGGAAGATCATGTAYAACATGTTGAGAGAGTATTACGACTTTTGGAAGAGAAACAACTTTATGCAAAGCCTTCCAAGTGTKTCTTTGGGGTTCAAGAAGTGGAATATTTGGGTCATCTTGTATCTCATGAAGGTGTAAAAATGGACACGAACAAAATTAAATCTATGAGGGAATGACCAATTCCCAAAACCTTGAAGAAAATTTGAGGATTCTTAGGATTGGTGGGCTATTRCCATAATTTTGTCAAGAACTATGGTCAAATAGTTGCACCTCTAATAACATCATTAAATAAGGAATTATTTTCTTGGACTCAAGAATCAACCAAATATTTTGAAAAACTTAAGGATGCTATGTGTACAACTCTTATCCTAGCCACACTCGACTTCACCAAAACATTTATTGTGGAGTGTGATGCCTCAAGCCATGGAATTGGTGCAATTTTCATGAAAGAAGGACAGACCCTTGACTTTGAAAGAAGCCAACATAAAGGAAAAAACTTACTCAAACCCATTTATGAAAAAAAAAATTTGGCCATATTACATGCAATTAAGAAATTTCACCCTTACCTGATAGGAAGACACTTCAAATTAAAAACATATCATGATAGTTTGAAGTACTTCTTGGAGAAATGATTATCTTCAGAAGAGCAACAAAAATGGGTTACAAATATTCCAGTTTATGGAATTTAAATGATATAAAATAAAGGAAAAAATAATATTGTGGTAGATGCACTTTCAAGGAGGAAGAAGAAACAAATGGTTCACTATGTGTTATTTCTATTATGCAATTTGATTAAGTAGAAGAATCAAGGATAGAATGGAATCAAGATCAAGATGTATGCAATATCAATCAACAACTACAAGAGGACCAGAGTGAATTAGATAAATTTTTATGTAAGAATGATTTGATATGGTATCATGATATCCTATATTTATGTAAGAATTCTCAATTCAAACAATGGGTCCTTCTGGAATTACGCACTTCTCCTATAGGAGGAAATTCAGGGTGCTTGAAAAATTACCATGGGAGCAAAAAGGATTTTTTCTGGGAAGGTATTAAAATTTTTGTTGAATTTTTTTTGTATGAATGTGTGGTTTGCTAATAGAATAAGGGAGATAAAATTAAGACTTCAGGTCTCCTTCAACCATTAGTTATAAAAAATCAACATTGGAAAGAAGTTTTAATGGATTTCATTACTGGTTTACCCAAATCTAAAGGAAAGACTGTCATCATGGTAGAAGTGGATAGACTAACAAATTATGCTCATTTGTTTCTCTCTTTCACATCCTTTTAAAGAAATTATAGTAGTTTTACCATTCATGGAAACATTTCAAAAACTATATGGAGTCCCGAAAATTATTGTAAGTGACAGAGATCCAATTTTCACTAGAAAATTTTGGACTAAATTATTTTCTTGTTTGGGTACTCAACTGGCTCACAACTCATCCTACCATCCTCAATCCAATGAGAAAACTGAGAATGTGAATAAATGCATAGAAGGATATCTTCATTGCTTTGCATCTAATAAACAAACACAATGGGTCAAGTGGTTTACCTAGGTAGAATGGTGGTACAACACATCCTTGCACACTTCATCAAAAATGTCCCCATTTATAGAACTTTATGGATATCATCCTCCATCCATCATATCACCCTTGAAAAGGACTACACAGGCTTAGGAAGTGGAGGACCACATAGGGAACCAACAATAGGTTATCAAACTATTGAATGAAAACTTGGTTATGACACAAAATAAGATGAAACAACAAGCAAATCAACATCGCAGTGAAATGGAATTTGAAGTGGGGGATTGGATATTTTTTAGGCTACAACCATATAAATCAATGTTCCTAGAGAAAAAAATAAGGACAATAAATTATAACCAAAATATTATGGGCCCTATAAGGTGTTGAAAACGATTGGAAGTATGGATTACAAATTGGATTTACCTCCATCTTCACGTGCACATCTAGTCTTCCATGTTTCTTTCTTAAAGAAGGTAATATGTGAGAAGACCTGGTCAAAAAAAATTTACTAGAGAATAATGAAGTTCAGAGAAAATAATACTAAAACTATAAACAATCCTTAAAACAATGATTAAGATACTAAAAAATAGAGCAATTACCAAGTACCTCATCAAATGGAAGAACCTACTAGTGGAAGAGGCAACATGGGAAAATGAGTTCTTTATGCTAAGACACCAGTAGTTAGTCAAGTATTGAGGAAAAAACTTGTTTGAAGTGGAGGGGCGTGTTAATCCCTAGAAAAATCCCTATGTTAAGTATAAAACCCCTTATTAAGCCCTAGATATTGAATTATTACATTTCTAGAGTTATATTTGTATGTGGGATAGAACCCTTCATTGTACCCTTCATTATAATTGTAACATTTTTCTCCTATATATATACCAAGGAGACCTAAACTTAGGATCATCATATTTCATCTTATACATTCAATATATTGTAAAAGGAGGTTTCCCTCTCGAAGTGGATTGTTATTGATTGATTTTTTATCATTCTCAAGGCATTAGATCATAAAGCCATATTGTTGATAAGGATGTTGTCCATGTGGATCCTAAGAAAATAGAAGCTATGAAGGATTATCCATGCCCTAAAAATTTTGAAAGTTTATGAGGTTTCCTGGGTTTAACTGGATATTATCAAAATTTTGTTCTGAATTATGGAAAAATTGCAATCCCACACACTGCCCTCCTTAAGAAGAATGATTTTAGTTGGAATACGACTACTCATCAATCCTTCCAAGATTTAAAAGAGGCTATGTGTATGACTCTAGTTTTGTCCCTACCCAAATTCACAAATATTTATTTTTTATAGTGTGATTCGTTTGGGAAAGGCATTAGGGAAGTTCTCATGCAAGAAGGAAGACCATTGGCCTTCACTAGTAAAAACATTTCTAAGAGACACTTGGGAAAATTCACCTATGAAAAGGAAATGTTGGCTATTTTGTATGTGGTGGATATTTGGCATCCTTGATTGCTTGGGAAACACTTCCAAATAAACACCAATCATCGTAGCCTCAAATATTTTTTTGAACAATGAATTTCATCCCTTGATAAACATAAGTGGTTGAATAAAATGTTTAGTTGTGATTATGGGATCATTTACAAGAAGGGAAAAGTGAATGTGGTTGTTGATGCTCTTTCTAGAAAATATGAAGAACAAGGATCCCTCTTTTCACTCTCCTTCATTGTAGACGATTTGTTAAAGGTAGTTCTCCAAGAATGGTTCCAAGATCCTAAAATTTCTATCCTAATCCAACAAATGAAAAAAGACAATAAACAATAGGAAATTTTGTCTTTCAAAAAACATATGAACAGATCAAACATCCTTTTTTCTAGGAAGGCATGAAGCAGGACATACACACTTTTTTGGTTGAATGTGATACCTTCCAACACAAAAAGGGGAAGAAAATGAAAAATCCATGCACACTACAACCTATCCCTATTCCACCTACTATATAGACCTATATATTTATGGACTTCATTATAGGATTACACAAATCTATTAATAAACCAATAATCATGGTTGTGGTCGTTCATCTTCCAAATATGATCATTTATATTCCCTCCAACACCTAGTCAAAGCCTCCATAGTGGCTCTAGTTTTCATGGACAATATATTCAAACTCCATGGAAATCCCCACTCTATTGTCTCCGACCATGATCCAACTTTCATAAGAAACTTCTCAAAATAATTGTTCAGACTCCAGGGCACCCAATTGCATCTCAACACTGCATATCTTCCCCAGATTGATGGTCAAATCGAAGCAGTCAACAAGTGATTGAAAGMATATTTGTGGTTCTTCAMATTTGAATGAAAATGTCAATGGGTTCAATGGTTAAACTAGTTTAATGGYGGTACAATACATCTTACCATGGTGATACTCACATGAATCCATTTGAGGTGGTTTATGGTCAAAATCCATCCTCTGCAATATCTTACCTTCCTAGTGTCTCCAAGGTYTAGGAGGTAGATAGAACCCTTACAGTCTTAGTTGACATTATATGGAACCTCAAAGATAATTTGGTCATCGCTCAGAATTGCATGAAGTAAAAATATTATCAGTGCCATTCCAAATTCCATTTTTTTGAAGGGAATCACGTGTTTCTTTGTCTACAACCTTATAGGAAAACATTTCTCAAAAAATATCAATGCTAGAAACTTTCGCCAAAGTTTGTGTCCCTTGTACAATTCTCAAGTGAGCAGGGAATGTAGCTTACAAGTTATCCCTTCCTAGACACTCTAATCTCCATCCTATTTTTCATGTTTCTTTCTTAAAGAAAGTGATTGGAACCAAGTGCCAGATTCAAACTAGTCTCCCTAATTGGATGAAGAAGGTTCCATTTGGTTGTAGCCATAAGAATTCCTAGCCCAAAGTTAGCATTGTCTCCATCAATTCACAATTCATGAATTTTTAGTACAATGGAAGGATACTCAAGTTGAGGATGCCACATGGTAGATGGTCGCCATTCTGTAGCAATTCCCATATCTCAAGCCTTGAATACAAGGTTGTTCTTTAAGGTGGAGGGGGATGTTAGGGTCCTAACCTCCCTAAGCCCTCAAGTAGATATAATAATATGTTTTTCTATGTAATAAAGGTTTTCATTAGTAAATAAGGCATATGTAATAATGTGAACATGTCTACTGTACGAAGACTTACTAGAATGTTCTGCCTCTAGAAATGTGTTCCCATAGAATTTTCTTTAGAGGATAGAAATAGTATAAATAGGGGTAGAATTCATGCAAAATGTTTTCTTGTTAAATCATTTGTAGTCGAGATCTACTCTATTGGATTTTTCCTCCTCGAAGATGTTGATATTTCCCTCTACCCAACACCTGATAGTTAATTCCAAATAAGTCACTTATTTAATCAAAGCATAGTTGAGTTATCAACTAAACGTCATTACAACAAAATACTAAATAAGGAAACTAAAATCTCATGCACAATACACAAAGATATTTTTCCCATAAACTAAGCTTATCATTCAAATATCTGCAAAGCTTACAAGGGATACCTTGCTGGGAAAATGACCCAAATAGAAAAGAGACAAAGTACATCTGCACCTGGCTAGTTGATCTGTTGCCAAACCTGTTGTATGATTTTGTATAGAAACAATGTGATTGTTACTCTGATACATGTGTTGTCTTGCACTATCTAGGCAACTGTAATGATAAAACTCGCGCTATTTGTGTGATCCATACCAGAAAAAAATACATTGTCCACAATGGCCCATCCTTCTATTGTACAGTTTCTCTATCTCTTCCTT
>JASDQU010014232.1:86507-97396 GCA_032191745.1 Picea mariana | reverse complement strand
CCTTCTCCACCTATCCAATATCTCTTTGAATCATAGTCGTCCGAAAAATCCTTAGATGTTGATAGTTTTAAATACACATAAAAATCTACTTGATCTTCAAAAGTCAAATGATCACTTGATGGTTTTACAAATTACATGTGAAATACTTATCTATCCAATTCCACTTTAATGATAAATGACTTGCAAATAATTGAACTTGAAATGAAAAATAATATAATCACATACACAAGTCGGAGAAAATGGAGTTCGCCCAATTTGGGCTACCTCTCTGGGTCCACTTCCATTAGAGGCTTCTTTTATTAATGCTCAAATGTTTGTGTTTTAAAATGACATTTTTACATGTTTCTCAAATGAATAAACATACTACATCGTTGAGTTACTAGAAAAAAATCTTGCAAAAAAGATATAAAATACTTGAAATTTCGTCAAGGTGACCCTCGACATGCTTTACGGKGCAGCCTCGTACCCTATGTACTCTTGGAACGCTTTATGAGACTAAAATATATGCATAAATGAATGTGTTTATTTCCTTGGGGTATGTGACATTAAATAGGGCACCCCTCTAACCAAGTCCCGAAATTCATGGCTGGCATTAATTACAAGTTGTTGAATAGTTATAACTAACCAAACAATTTGGAGAGTTGGTTAGCAGAGTTTGTTTAGTCCTTGCTAAAGTTAGCGGATCAAGGGTTACATTCCCTCCGACCACTATTGGCATTTTGTTACAATACACATGTATTTACTATATATTACTCCATGTGATCTTTGAAACGGTTATATGGTTTTATAACCATATAATATGTGGGTTATATAATATATTACACATGTTTTTTAAAATAATTCATGCGTGAACTACATGTTGAGCTCCCTCCGCAATGGTATGGTTATATGGCATGTAATATGATCAAGGTAAAAGGGTCAAGGACTTAGGCTCTCAGGCCTTTAGCTTCCATATGAAATTTTTCACCAATTTAAATTATTAATATGCCATGTAGTTAACAAGGCACACGATGTGGTACATTGGAAAAATGGGATTTGTTAATACCTTTGGGAGGTCATGTGATCGAACCCTGCTAGTAAAAATTTTTTTACACAACTGAACCAATATAAGACAATGAAGGATATCCACGTGGTGGCCTCTCATTAACTCAACCCTAACACTTGTCAAATGATGATTAAACCACTTGTCTACCACATGTCAACATGTGTTTGGACCACTTGTCAAACATTTCCTAGTCGACTTCCAATTAGTTTATGTTGGAGTTACTTCACACACACCTAGGATTTATTTTTCCTAAGGTTTTTCCTATGTTTATTAGTCTTTATCCAGTCTCCTAAATTTTATAGAGAATATTCCTCTAGGAGAATATTCTCTTCAGTTTTCACTTCAGTTTGACTAGTTGAGTGGAGTCTAGATGTTGCATTGGTTTTGTCACCATGCAACATTGGGATCATCACCAACTAATGAAAATTATCCTTGGTATCCTCACCATACTAGAAAATTACCGATGATTCCTTGATCTCCTCCTCACATCACTCTATTTCAGACAGTTAATTGAAGAATTCTAGACTAGTTAACTCAACTAGGTGGCAGTTCACTCCCGTAATTGCCCGAGAGACTAGACTAGGTGGCAGTTCACTCCCATAATTGTTGGTATGTATCCAGATCACTCTATACCACCACTACGGTTCATTTTCTTCACCTTCGGTGTGCATTGGTTGAGTTATACAGAGTATATCATGTGTAAATTATTCATTATTCACTCAATTAATGAGAATTATTCCATTCTTTCTCTCTTGCTTCTTCTTTCTCAATTTATCTCTGCAAATGTATGCAATCTTCTATCTAGATCTATTATGTGCAGGTTAAACACATTTACATGGTATCAAATCTGATGAACTGCTAAGAAAAATATACACCAAATTATTTTTGCAGGTACTAAAGATTGAAGATAGTGGAAAAATGGAATTCCCAAAAGAATTCATTCTTACACCTTACAATTAGTTTGCATGGAAGGAGAGAATAATCATGCATCTCCAAACCAGAGGATTTTATAGGTTAACCTTGAATACAGAGACATAATTGACATCAGCCATATAAAAATCCAAGTATCTAAATCGAATGGATGAAGCATTCAGAACAATTTACAGTCTCATCTCTCCCGGTCTCCTTTTTCACTTATATTCCTGTAAAACTCCCAATGAAGCCTATACCACCTTGGAAGGGATCTTTGGAAAATAGGATGATATGAGGGGACACATGATCAAGGTGGAATTTCTCACATTGTATCCAAAAATCTTCAACAATCTCCAATATTTCTTTACAAAATACAAGGATTTACTATCGCAACTCAAAGATTGCGGGGTTGATAAATATAAGGAGGAGAAATAAATGGTTCTCACCATTCTCTCCAAACTTGGTCCTGAATTCTCTGTGTTCATATCCACATTCCATTTAGTCAAATTTTCCTTAGATCCACCTAGAAGATTCCTTCTCTTGAGGAATTTATCGAATCCATGACACAAGAGCAGACCAAGCTCATCAACATGGGAAAAATCAAAAGCCCAAAGGAGCATGCACTTACTATGCAATATGATAGAAGTCATCAACATCATAAATATAAAGATAAATATTAAAGGAAATAACATGCAAATCTGAAGAAGGAAGGGCACTCAAAACCCTTCACCAATGCCTCTGGATCCAAAGGTGGAAAGGGAAGAAAAGGGGAGAAATGCACATACTTCCATAAAGGATTCCATCCAGAATCCACATGCATGCAGAAAAAAATATATCTAATGAATCAAATACTTTAGCAAAACAACCTTGGAGATCGCAACCCTGAGGGTGCCAAGAAGAATAAGCCAAAAGATCAGAATCCCAAAAAGGCAATTCTAGCCATGCCTTGATTTCCATTGTCTCCTCTCTCGATGCTTGGACTGTAGATTCAAAAGAATCACATCACATGGCTGCCACAAAATAAGTCTATTCTTCATTTTATTCATGCAAAGGTCCTCCTATTCTGATGGGGGACAACTCTCCAATCGAGGTCACCGACAAAGGAAGGATTGAACTCACCAACAAAAGCTTCGAGAATCTATTTCACGTACCCAAACATTTTGTCAATATTCTCTCCGTGTATCAGATGAAGAATTACGACACTATAAAGAATGTCATATTAAAACCTAATACAGTGGACATCTATGACATGGAAACCAATTCCAGGGTTTCTATCGGTGAGGTAAATCATCAATCTAGATTGTATACATTTTTTGAATTTATTGAACCAGATTCTTCTTTACTGCTTACCCATGCTGATCAAAGCAGTAGGATATGGCACAAAAGGTTTAGGAATTTGAATTTTAGATATATGCAACATATCAACAAGAAAATACTGGTTTATGGTCTACCAGACATGCATTTCTCCAAACAAATCTGTGAGGGATGTGTTCTTGGAAAACACGTTCAAGAGAAATTCAACAAAGGAAAGACTCAAAGAGCTTCCTCTCCTTTAGATCTGATCCATAGAGACCTCATGGGACATTTTCCGAAACCATAAATCAACAAAGAGAGGTATGTTCTCATTTTTGTTGATGATTTCTCACGTTTCACATGGATTTACTTTCTCAGGAAAAAATCAAAGGTTTTTCAACACCTCAAAGATTTCAAAGCCCTGGTTGAGACATAGTCAGGAAATAAAATCAAAGGCCTCTAAACTGATAACGGGGGAGAGTATGCCAATCATGGGATCCAAAATATTTTCAATGAGGAAGGGATTCAGTTGTAACACATACTTCCTTATACTCCACAACAAAACAGRGTTGTTGAGAAGAAAAACATATCTCTAAAAGAGATGGCATCTCGCATGCTACATGCAAAGTATATTTCACAGAGATYACGGGCCAAAGAACTTAATTGTGCAACCTACATCCAAAATAGATCTCCCCATATATCTGTCAAGGATAACATCCCCTATGAGGCTTGGAGCAGCCTCAAACCAGAAGTGACCCACTTTCATATTTTTGGTTCATGTGCATGGGCCCARATTCTCTCTGAAAAGAGGAAGGAACTTGATCCACAAAGAACRTAGTGTATCTTTTTTGGATACCCCGACAGTGTGAAGGGATATAGACTTATTGATATTTCCTTGAATTGGCTCATCATTGAGYGAAGTGTCCAATTTGAGGAAAGTGTCTCGCATGTACCTCAACATCCACATGAAAACACCTTCATTTTTACACCTATATGAGATGATGAGAATGCACATGATAACTCTTCTTTAGATGAGATTTTTGATTCAGAGGATTCACATGATCCAGATACAGAGTTAGTATAGACAGATGTAGATTCATTGCATCCATATGCAGATGTAGAGCCAAAGAAGAGGCCTAAGTAGGCCTAGACTACTCTTTAGGATGTAGGGGATATTTTTGGTGATCCAACAGATACTAGGAGGACTCTATCTAATTTCAAGGAGCCTCATATTTCACTCATTGCCACTGAACCAATTCCCTCTAGGAATTTTTTCTTGGTTCACTCTTCAAATCCACAGTCTTATGGTGAGGTTGTTGGAAATCCCTTTTGGGTATCTGCCATGCAAGAGGAGTACAACTCCCTCCTTGAGAACTAGACTTGGGATTTGGTTCCCCTTCCTTCTGGAAGAAAAATTTTTAGGTGCACATGGGTCTATAGGACCAAGAGCATAGCGGATGGACAGATTAGCATATACAAAGCCAGGCTTGTTGCCAAAGGCTTTCAGTAGGTGCATGGAAATGACTATGACGAGACCTTTGCTCTAGTAGAAAATATGGATTCCATATGTTTGGCACTTTCCATTGCGGAAACCAAGGGATGGGAAGTCCATCAGATGGACATGAAGAATTCATTTCTTCACGGTGATCTCTCTGATGAGATATATATGGAGCAAACCCAGGGATTTATGCATGATTCATCTTTGGTCTGTCGATTGAAGAAGTCTCTTTATGGATCAAGGAGGCTTCGGGGGCATGGTATACCAATATGGACTCCTACCTTCTGTCGCAAAACTTTGTACATTGTAAATCAAACTTGAATGTATACATGCTCAAGACAGTTGATTCACTTCTACTCTTAGTTCTGTACATTGATGAATTTTTTATTGTCAGTTGCTCAACTTCAACGATTGTTGCAGTCAAGAAGATTCTACATGATAGGTTTTTTATGAAGGACATGGGTTCACTACACTTCTTCCTTGGACTCGAGATCGGTCGGGATGCATCAGGCATCAAACTGTCTCAGGACAAGTATGCTCAAGATCTCCTTGGGAGATTTCACATGACAGACTTCAATTTTTCTCTGACTCCTTTCCTATTAGGATTCAAACTTGAGGATGGAGGGGACACTCCACTAGTTGAAAGAAAATTGTACAAACATCTAGTGGGGAGCTTGTTGTATCTCACAAACTCTAGACCATAACTCTCCTATGCAGTTGGAGCAGTTTCCAAGTTCATGCAAGAGATGCATGAGCTACATTGGAAGGTTGAAAAGTGTATCCTTCGATACATATACGGAACCATCACCTTTGGGATTCATTATGCAGTAGACTCTACATTATATCTCATCGGGTTCATTGATTCTGATTGGACTGGTGATAACACTAATCGCAAGTCCACATCTGGTTACTCACTCAGTCTTGGTTTCAGGCTTATCTGTTGGTCGAGAAAGAAGCATGTTGCTATTGATATTTCTTCTGCCAAGGAAGAGTATAGAGGGGTAGTTAACATAACCATTTAAGCTATGTGGCTACAACATTTTCTCACTGAATTGGGAATTTAGTTTCATCGGTCGATCATCATTTGGTGTGAAAACCAGAGCACTTTGAAGTTCTTTAGAGATCCAATTCAAAGGCAGCAGACGAAGAACATCAATATCCACATGCATTACATATGGGACTTAGTACACAAGCGGATCATTGAACTACAGTTATGTCCTTCAGCAGAACATTCGACAAACATCTTCACCAAGGCCTTCACTGAGCAAAAGTTTCATTCTCTACGAAGTCGTCTTGGAGTGAAGGACACAGTTTCCTAGTAGCTGTAGTTCTTAGTTTTACATATATTGTACCTTGAGGGGGGGATTTTCCCATGATGTTTTCCCTCTTTCCTCACCTTATTTCAGTGTATATTTTGTATTTGGGTACCTAACATGGCTTCATTGTCGGTACCCATTCTTTATTTTCACCATAGTGATGTTCAGGGGGGGTGTTGGAGTTACTTCACACACACCTAGGATTTATTTTCCTAATTGTTTTCCTATGTTTATTAATCTTGTCCAGTCTCCTAAAGTTTAGGGAGAATATTCCTCTAAGATAATATTCTCTTCAATTTTCACTTCAGTTTGACTAGTTGAGTGGAGTCTAGATGATGCATTGGTTTTGTCACCATGCAACATTGGGATCATCACCAAATAATGTGAATTAGCCTTTGTATCATCACCATACTAGCGCATTACGCATGATTCCATGATATCCTCCTCACTTCACTCTATTTCAGTCAGTTAAATGAAGACTGGTAGACTAGTTAACTCAGATAGATGGCAGCTCACTCCGGTAATTGCCTGAGAGACTAAACTAGGTGGAAGTTCACTCTCGTAACTGTTGGTATGTGTCCAGATCACTCTAGATCACCACTATGGCACATTGGCTTCACCTCTAATGCACATTGGTTGAGTTATACAGAGCATATCATGTGTAAATTATTCATTGTTCACTCAGTTAATGAAAATTCGTCCATTCTTTCTCTCTTGCTTCTTCTTTCTCAATTTCTTTATGCAAATGTGTGTGGTATATTCTAGCTAGATATATTATGTCAAGGTTCAACACATTTATAGTTTCCATGTGTCACCTCTTCATTAGTGACACATGTCACCTCTTTATTTTCCTTGTACTTTGAGGTTTGACTGGAACTTTGACCGCTAATAACTTTTGCATACTAGCTATGTTTGATGAATCGTTTGCATCATTGGAATGCTGATGATGCTCTCTACGTATTGATAGTGTTTTCGAGAGATTTTTGGACACTTTTTTTTTAGCATTTCTGAACCATTCTAGAACTTTGTGGATGTTCCAAATCTTTTTGGACCTTTGTGATCATTCCCAGATCCTCCTAGATAATTCCTCCCGATTAGAATATTTTTGGACCTCCAAAAGTTTATTCAACAACTAGGAGAGGGTAGAGGTCCTTCACCCTTGTGATATCCATTCATTTGGATTTACTTGGTTTTACCCCTTTAAGACCAACTCGAAGATATTCCACATCATATCACTTTGAAGTTCTAATCCTTTTATCAAGAATCACATCTTCCTATAGTCCAAATACTCTGGAGAAAAATCATCAACTATTGGAACTTGAATACTTTCAACTTCATCCATCATCATATGAGGCTCATAAATATTCAAATTCTCAACATTTACCACTAAATACATTTGCATATAAGATGGTAGATCTAAACGAAAGTAATTAGTACCAATTAGTGACATATTTCTTGCATGGCATTAGAATACACATCTTGTTGAATCTATCCACCACGACATATAAATAATCATGACCTATCCTAGACATCAAAAAAACCCCTAGAAAGTCCATGGAGACACTTTCCCATGGTTGTGAAGGTATTAGAAGTGGTGTACATAACCCCAACTTTATATTGCTAGATTTACTTGTGGCACACATGACACACCCTTTAATATACTTGGAAATTGTCTCATTCATCCAAGGCCAATAAGAACACCTTTTTAATTATGCAACTGTATTACCAACCCAAAAATGACCGGAGATGAGATATGTATGAGCTTCTTTGATTGAATTGACCCTTTTATTTCTTAGTATACATAATTTTCCAAGATGATATAATAAACAATCATGCATATAATAATTTGACTGTTTATTTTCGTGAGTTGATGCATCATATACTTATTTAAAATCATCATCCCTAGCATATTATTCTGCATAAATTTCATGCGCTAAGGGATTATACCTGAGTATTGTAGAGGCATTAATTACCAGTCTTGAAAACATATCTGCAACCTTGTTATGAATACCCTTCTTATACTTTATTACCAGATGAAAATGTTGTAGAAACCCCATCCACCTAAAGTGTCGTGACTGTTGTATCTTGGTTTGTGACTGCAAATAATGTAATGGTTGATGATCTATATGAATTATTGTCTCCTTTCCCATTAAGTAATGCTTACATTTATTCACACTTTGTACCAATGCATACAATTCCTTATCACATGTTGGATAGTTAATCACAACTTGAGTGAAATTATCAAAATGATAACATATAGGTTTACCTCATTGCATCAATATTGTTCCCATAGAATATCTTCTTGCATCGGTTTGAATCTCAAATGGATATTGTAGATCTTGAAATGAAAGAATTGGTGTGGTGCTTATCTTTTCTTTCAATTTTTCGAATGATTTATGTTTCTTTCCTCCCCATTGAAATACTTTTTATCACACATGTAAAGGTGCTTGTATGAGAAATTAGCAATGAATTTCCTCCAGTATTGTACTTCTCCTAAGAATATGCCGACTTCAGTGGAATTAGTTGTCTTGGGCCATTTCATAATGACTTCTACTTTTGTAGGATCCATTTTTATTTGACCATTCCTTACATTGTAACCCAAATATAATAGAGAAGTTTTTCCAAATTCACACTTAGACATCTTGATAAACAACTTCTTCTTTTCCAAGAGTTCAAAAAAATTCCTGACATACATCAAATGATATTCCCATGTCCGACCGAAGATCAATATATCGTCTAAATAGACAATAATGAAATCATCTATTTAGGGTTTTAACACATCATTCATCACTCTCATAAAATTTGTTGGTGTGTTACATAACCCAAATGGCATAACCAACCATTCGAACAAGCCTTGCTTGGTCTTGATATCAATTTTCCATATGTCTCCTTTTACAATTTTTATCTGATGGTAACCACTTCTCAAGTCCAACTTAGTGAAATAAATTGCATTATTTAGTTGAACTAATAGATAATCTATTCTTGGAAGAGGATAACAGTTCTTTACCGTGATATTTTTCAGGGCTCAAAAATGAATACACATCCTACACATGTCATCTTTCTTTGGAACTAATATGATAGGAGAAACACATAGAGAGGAGCTTGGTATGATGATTCCTTTATCGAGAAAATCTTGAACTTGATTCTTTATTTTTTCATTCTTGATTACTAATGACCTTTACATTCCAATGTTCAGAAGAGTAGCATCCTGCTGCAAATATATTTCGTGTTCAACCTCTCTTTTAGGAGGCAACCCTGTAGGTTCCTGAAACAACTCATTATAATTATATATGATGTTGATCAATTCATGCTTATGATTTTGATCACAACCTGCTAAAGGATCTCTTATATATTCTTCTTTATATTTCACTATCATGAGAACAAAATATTTACTTGCGTTCATGAGTCTCTTCATTTTCCCTATGCTCACTAAAGAAACATTAGTTTTGATGCAATGAACTCTGAAAATATATTCAATCCCATATTTGAAAAGGTGATATTTATTTTCTTCTCGATAGAACACAACCTTCCTATCAAATATATATAAAATACCCAAGACAATGTCACAAATGTCAAGAGGCACAAAACTAACTCAACCTCATCAAAGAACTTAGCTGAAATTGCAAACCTGATATTACATTGTTTTCTTACCTACAACTTAGCATCATCACACACCCAACCTAACAGATATGTATTTTGTGAGGTGTCGTCTTCAACCCCAAATTATTAACAATTGCTTCATATGTTATATTAACTTGAGATCCACTATCAATTAAAGTATCTACCTTTCTATCCTTAACTATAACTCTGACTTGAAAAATATCGCTCCTTTTCTTCTGATCAATATCACTTTCTTTCTTGGCAGATTGAACTAAATAATTTGAATTGATAGTTGATATATCTTTTCTTCCTATGGCCATTAAATTGGATTCATCTCCAGAATATGACCCTAAATCCTTATGAGTTGATGCAACAATCTTCTTCTTCGTTTTATCCTTGTATTTCATCGGTCGTAATTATGGATGCAACTTCCAACATTGTGATTCATCATGTTCCTTTCTTTTACAGTGGGAAAATGTAGGTCATCCCTCAGCTTGCTACACTGTGAATGATTTCTTAATCTTCCATTTACCTTTCGGTTTCTTCTCAAACTTGAATGGCTTCATATCTTGTATTGCATTCTTACCCTTACTAGATTCTAGATGTGTAGCTTGTACTGATATCTTATCAATCTTAGTAGGGATAAACATTAGAATAGTGTGACAAAGATATGAGTGCATGCCCCCAATTTATTTTAGAATATTTTTATGAGTATACAATGAAATTCCTAGGGATAATGGCTTCTTCTTGAATTCCTATGTATGTGCCTGAATATTTTGTCCCTTACCATGTCTCAGATGCTGCCACTCGATCATTGTCGTCTGTGTATGTGCTAGTGGATAGAATTTTTTTCTGATAGTGTTAGTAAAATTATCCCAAGAAGAGATTACTTTACCCTTTGGAACCAGATCCACTTGCATCTTACTCTCCCACCATATTAAGGTAGTGCCACTTAGTCGAAGATCATCTAACTGTATTTTTCCAGCCTCATCCATAATTCCTTGAACCCTGCAATATACCTCTATCTGCTTGATCCAATTTTCCAATTTCTCGGCATTCAATTCTCCATCATAGGTTGGAAACTCGAACTTAACATCCAATTTTAATAAGGGCATATTATTTTCAGTCTTATTAGAGGACTTCTTTCGATGAGAAGAATGTTTTTTTTTTTCAAAATAAACTAATGATGTTGACGAGGAAGGGGAAGGGGGATCGGAAGGTCCAT
>JASDQU010014232.1:74397-86487 GCA_032191745.1 Picea mariana | reverse complement strand
TCGGCATTCAATTCTCCATCATAGGTTGGAAACTCGAACTTAACATCCAATTTTAATAAGGGCATATTATTTTCAGTCTTATTAGAGGACTTCTTTCGATGAGAAGAATGTTTTTTTTTTTCAAAATAAACTAATGATGTTGACGAGGAAGGGGAAGGGGGATCGGAAGGTCCATTGCCTTTACCTCCTCATTCTCCTTTTATCGAAGATTTTCCACTTGCAGGCCTTTGAATTCTTTGTTATAACTCATCTATTGTTTATTTAAATGATTTAAGTGTAGATTTTATCTCTTCATGGGTCATGGGATGATATTCTTCTTATCCTTTTTCAGAATCCATATTATGTCGTCAAAATCTCTTTCCAATTTCAGACTTATAACTTGCAATTTTTCCTTTACCAAGTTTGAGTTTGGATATTGTAATTCAAACCAACTCTGATACCAAATTGATCTAAAAAATCCTTAGATACTGATAGTTTTAAATACACAAAAACATCTACTTGATCTTCGAAAAATGAAATGATCGCTTGGCGGTTTCGCAAATTACATGTGAAATACTTATCAAGACAATTTCACTTTAATGATAAATGACTTGCAAATAATTGAACTTGAAATGAACAAAAATATAATCACATACACAAGTTGGAGAAAACAAAGTTCACCCAATTTGGGCTACCTCTCCAGGTCCACTTCCAGTAGAGACTTATTTTATTAATTCTCAAATTCTTTCATTTTACAATAACATTTTTACATGTTTCTCAAATGCAAAAACAGATTGCACCGTTGATTTCCTGGTGAAAAATCATGAAAAAACTATATACAATACTTGAAGTTTTGTCAAGGTGATCCTCAACACGCTTTACGGTGTAGCCTTGTACCCTTCATACTCTTGACACACTTTATGAGACTAAACTCTATGCATAAATGAATGTGTTTTCTTCTTTGGGGTGCACACCATTAAATAGGGCACCCCTCTAACCAAGTCYTGAAATCCATGGCTAGAATTAATTACAATTTTAATAGTTATAACTAACCAAACAATTTTGAGAGGTGGTTAGTGGAGTTCGTTTAGTCCTTGCTAAAGTTAGTGGGTCGAGGTTTCCATTCCAACCGACCACTATATTCCCATGGACTTTTGTTACAATACACATGTATTTACTATATATTACTTGCGATTTTTGGAATGGYTATATGGTTTATGACCATATAATATGTGGGTTATATAATATGTATTACATGTTTTTAAAACAATTCCCATGAACTACATGTTGAGATCCTTCCACAATGGTATGGTTATATGGCATGTAATATGATCAAGGTCTAAGGGTCAAGGGCGTAGGCCCTCGGGCCTTTGGCGGCCATGTGAAACTTTGCACCAATTTAAATTATTAATATGCCATATATTAAACAAGGCACATAGTGTGGTACATTGGAAAAGTGGGCTTTGTTAAGACCTTTGGCAGGTCACATGGTCGAACCTCACTAGTAACACAAATTTTACACAATTGAACCAATATAAGCAAATGAGTGGTTTCCATGTGGAAACCTCTCATTGGCTCAACCATACCACTTGTCAAATGGTGATTAAACCACTTGTCTGCCACGTGTTAACCTATGGTTGGACCACTTTTCAAACCTTTCCCAGCCAACTACCAATTAGGTGCCATGTGTCACCCCTGTAGTGGTGACATGTGGCACCTCTTTATTTTCCCTATACTTTGAACATTGACCAAATTTGACTAGAACTTTCACCGCTAATAACTTTTGCATACTATCTTTGTTTGATGAACCGTTTGCTTCATTGAAATTTTGACGACGATCTCTACCCATTGATAGCATTTTAGAGAGATTTTGGGACACTTGAGTTTTGAGCATTTCTAAACCATTCTAGACCTCTGTGGATGTTCCATATCTTTCTAGACCTTTGTGATCATTCCTGGATCATCCTGGATCACATAGTCCCTTCAAGATCCAACTCTCTATACATCAACACTTGGATGAAACACTCTTCACCCACTCTCTATGAGAGATCTCAATCACTCATACAATGTGTAAGAAAAAGTCCTTTGTTTCTACACTCTTGAATGACTCCACACTAGCAAAAATCCTTCATTACTTTCTCTGTGTAAAAGTATCTTCTCCTTTATCCTAGCCTTTCTTTTATAAGATTGATTTATGACCTAACCCTAATCTCCAAAGTGATTGATGGTTGATATTACTTCTCACCTCACTTGAGAACAATTTTTATTATTTAATTCACTAATGATAATTAAATAATTTCCTTAAATAAAACTCAACTCACTAATAAAATAACTTTACTTTAATTAATTACTGTAATTAAAGTAAAGTCTCAAGGTAGAAGGATTTGGACGATTTCCACATGTCTAGACACATAGACCTATGCGGAAATACCTGTCTGATGCTACCATGCATCGATAGAAGAGGCAAGTGAAATTTGATAACAAGATAAAAAAAATGTATCGATTTTTGGATCTATTGTATTAGTGTGCTTATTGTTTTGTTCTTTTTTCTAATTATTGTGTCAATAATTGTATTTATGCTCTACATATTTCCTTCTGGTACCTTACAATTTTTTCATATGTCGATTTCACCAAGTCTCTTCCCTTGAATTGTTTACTTTCAAAATGAAACGGTCGCCCTTCTTGCATCAATACTACTCCAACCCCTTTTCCTAATGCATCACATTCGACTATGAATGTTTTACCAAAATCAAGTGTTGCCAATACTAGTGTAGAAAACATAGCATCCTTTAAGAGTGATAATGCCAAGGTAGCCTCGTCATTCCACACAAATGAATTTTTCTTCAAGATATATGTGAGTGATACTACAATGCATGCATAATTCTTAACACAATTTTGATAATATCCTGTAAGAACAAAAAATACTGTAAGACTCTAGATGTTCTTAGAAATGGGCCATTTTTTATAACTTGAATATTTTGAGGGTCCACCTTGACCCCTTCCTATGAAAAAATATGACCCAAATAATCTACTTCTTGTTTCTCAAAAGCACATTTGAACCTTTTTACATGCAATTGATTATTTTCAAGAATTTGTAGGACTTTATCCACATTTTTAATGTGTTCTTCCCGTGATTTACTATACATAAATATCTCATCAAAGAAAACCAACACAAAATTTCTAAAATGAGTTCGATTTTTTTTTCATAAAGCTTTGAAAAGTAGGAGCATTAGTTAGCCCAAAAATCATGACCAGGAACTCATAATTCCCTTCATGTGTTCTAAAAGTTGTTTTGGGAATGTCTTCTTCTCTTAATTTGGTTTGGTGGTATCCTTATTTAAGATATAACTTTTTGAAATAAGCCACTCCATTAAGTTCATCTAATAGCTCATCAATACTTGGAATAGGGAATTTATTCTTGATGGTGATTTGTTTTAGATCCTATAATCAGAACATGTCCTCCAAGAATTATCTTTTCTTCTCACCATAACTATGAGGGATGAAAATGAACTTATGCTTGGTTGAATAATGCTTGCACCCAACATGTCTTGTACCATTATATCAATAACCCCTTTTTGTTTATGTGGATATCTATAAGGCCTTTATTAGGATTACTTCTAGGTAATAGTTCAATTTGATGTTCACGATCTCTAGATGGAGGTATCCCCTTAGAAATTTCTTGGAATAACCTATGGTGATTTTTTAAGGTACCTTTTAATTCATCTAGAATGTTTTCATATTCCTTCTTCACTTCCATAGAATAAAGTCTAACCATAATTCCACTACTACCCTTTTTTAGGATCTTTTCCATTCTATGAGAGATGATGACCCGAGAGGGTGTATATTTTATCCCTTTTGTTTCATATTGAATTCCTTACAATTCAAATCTCATGAATAAGTCATTATAGTTTGTATAAGTTTACCCAATGTTCTCAACCATAAAATCCCCATAACAACATCTACTCATCCAATCGGAATGGCATACATTGGACTCGCTAAATTATATTCTCCCATACTAATTTTAATGGTATGGTATTTTCCTCCATAATCAATACTTTCCCCTTTAGAAACCAAAACTGGAAAAAACTTTACTGGATACACAAAAAAATTGAGGCTCTCTACTAATATTTTATCAATGAAGATACAGCTACTACCTACATCAATAAGCACTATGACCTTTTTCTTCTTAATGTGTCCTGCAATATTAAGGGTTTGAGGTGCTAACAAACCTTCCAATGCATCAACACATATTTCACACATGTCTGGATCTATGTCGTGCAAAAAATTGACATATTTTTCCTACTCATTTAAGTTCACAAGTTCTACCTCATCCATTTTTTCAGATGCCCCTATTTTCTACTCGTCATTATTTTCCAAAGTGAACAATTTTATTTATTTACATATATTCCCCTTTGACCATTTTCTATTACAACCAAATAATATTTATTTTTCTCTTCTTTCATCCATTTAATTTTATGATATTTGAGAATGTGTAGGTAGGGTTTCCCTATGTGCCACAAATTGATCTCTACTTTCCACATATGTTCCAATGGTATACTTGTGTCTTTCCCTATTCTTGGCTTGAATATGATGAGCATATTTCATAGCTTCCATAACATTTTTCAGAATTTTTTAAGAAAATATCATTTTTAGTGTCTTATTTAAATCCACCCATGTAAACTTTCAATAGATATTCATCTCTTATGTTATCGAGCTTTATGGCTAATACCTAAAACTATGAATTATAATCTTCAACATCACCTAAGTTCTTGTCAACTAAATAAAGTAGTCTTTTTCCCAAACTTTTCCATATTGTTCTTCTAAGTCTGTTATAAATAAACACCAAGCATAATGATAAGAATGAGGCTTCATTATAACTACCCATTGATACCATTGATATGGTTTTATCTCAAACTTCAAATTTTCTATGTGAATCATTTTCTTTTCATATTTATCTATTTGTTTCACCCATGTAAATACATTTGTTCCATCGAACTTCCTTAATTCAACCTTGGTAAATTGGATACCCTTAGGAACCCATCCATGATTATCTCCAATATTAGAGTCAAATCCCCTTGGAATGTTCTTATTAATGGAAGGTTTTTCAACGTGAATAAGACCTACATTTTTATGAGTTCATTTTGTCACATTATCAATTTTAGGGAGCATCTTGTTTAGGGTCTGTATGAGTTTGGCCACTATCATGGGTTCCATATGCTCCATCATTTGATCCATATCCTATTCCTTCTATTCCATGTTTTGATTCATATTTTCCATATTAATTTATATTTGTCTTTTTGTGTTTACCAAATCAACATTTGTTACTCACCTATTACTCAATTCCTTAAATTGGTTCTCCAAATTGGATAGTTGGTTATGTATGTCTTCACTTTATTTGGGAGTCATGGTTGAGCTCTTTGGGGGTTTACTTGGTGTATAAATTTTTGCACCACCATTTTCCATGTGGGATAATAATAATTTTTATCTATATTTATTCTATATTTTAACTTTACCACAATTTTTGAATCACCCTAAATAAACCTTGTCATCAAATTTATGTCAATTGTAAGTTGCATACCTTTAAAACCATGATTTGGAGACTACTCTTTCTATCTGAATTTCCATGTGAGGTAAATATTAAATTTTGGCCCCTATTAGTCTATTTTTTTTATCATCCCAATATGTCTTCTCTTCAATTTCATAGGTTTGACCAAATTCTAAAGTTCCAAGGGAAAGTTTTTGTAACTTTCCCAAAACTTGTTTTTTTTGGTCCTTTGAGAAGAGAGAACTTGTACATCATTCCATGTGTCCATTTTTTTTTTATATTATTATAAAATTTAGAATTGAAATGACATGGTCCATAATATTTCCATTAGAAATAATGGCACTCAATTTGGATGTTTGTATAATAAGCTATGATTGTTTTAATTGGAACACTTGTTTGAGACTAGTTTTATGACCAGTCAAAAACCCTATATTTCACAACCTATAACTTGAAAAATATAATGAATCATAATATGGAACTTTTACCATGGGTATTTCTCTATGTCTTATCATAGAAATGAAACTTTCATGGTTTGAAATATCTCCAAAAATAATTTATAGTGAAAATGGTATGATGACTCATTTTGATGGAATTGACCAAGGATTGTATGCTTTGAAACCAAATGTTATGAACAAATTCCCCAAATAACATGACATTATAAATAATGAGTAATAGATTCATTTATAATGATAAAGAGTAAATGAATAAAAAGCCACTTTGAGGGGGAAACCTTCCTTTACAATATATGCAATGCACTAGACAAGATTCCTATACAAAAGAGTCTCCTTTATTATAAACAGGAGATCAAACGAGCATGATGTAACCTACCTGTTGGGCCAGAGATATTATCAGTTTTATGACAGTGATTAGATACTTTTGCCGAATGTACATAGGTGTTTTTCATGTTTTGGAGAAGCTTTTTGAAGAATTTTGTGCCAAAACGCTATGATCTACACCAGGTATGCATAATTCGTATTTTATATTGAGCTTGAGTATAATTCATTACGTTTTTATGTTTCCAAGGATCTAATTCACGTTTTCTGGTGTTACAGGGAAAAATCGCATCACCTTTCTTCTTTCGACACTCCATCTGGTACCTAGTCTAGCACTCCATCCAGCACCTCATCCTACACAAAAACGGTGGGCGATTTGGCGGTTATGGTATTGGAGGCCAGTGATGAGAGAATCAAGAACATGGGTTTTGTTCGTGCTTTCCCCCTCCAGCTACTGAACTCTTGACAACTCAGTTTGGGTTGTCGAGCTAGGCGATTATTAGTTCGTTCCATTTCGGTAGTTAGGGCACCATTAATCTAATTTGATGTTTATAGAAGAGGTTCGACCCTCTAATGGTCGACCTCCTGATCTGTAAAACCTATAAATACCACCATGGTGTTCATACAATAGCTAGGAAGCAGTAGAAGAAGTAGAGGATTAGAGACAAATATGATTTTCGTCTATTTTTTCTATTTTCAATTGCCAAAATTATATAAGACTGTGCTTGTCAAGTTTTAATGGTGAAATCATTTTGTTGAGCTCATGGTGTGCATTTGAGAAGTGACCACGACTTGTTGGGGGACCCACCAACAATATGGTAACTGTTCTATGAGTTATTTATGCATTTCATAGCTTAGAAATCTTTTATCTCATTTCTTGTACATGCATTGTTATTTTTTCTTTGTTATATAATTTGTTGTTGTAGCTTAACTATTTAGTTCTTTTGCAGGTTAGTATGAAGGATTTTGTTAATATGCATTGATTTTGTAGTTAGTAGGAACGAGTTTGCAAACTCATACACTAACCCCATGTGCAATTAAATATTAGATTGTATCTTATTTATGCTTTTAAAATCAAGTTTAAAACAGAGTAGAACATATTTTTAGTTTATGTTTTCTTTAACAAGGCTTCGGTGGATGGATAGGGTTAGTTTCAGTTTTTATTTGTAGATTGCCTATTCAATTGTTATTTAGATTTTGCTTAACTAGTTGTTGATTAATTTGTTCATTAGTTTACTTGCTATATGCTAGAATCGTGTTTTAATTTATGTTTATATGCATTTTCCTTTTCGCAATTTGAATTGTTAAAATAGATATAGCATAGTTTTATTTTATGCGATTTCTTTCCTAGAAATAGATTGCAATTCCAATTCTTAGTTAATGATTGAATTTAATTATGAGTTTTGCTTACATAGCATAGAGTACAATTATAATCTCGTTATATTGTTGATGATTAATAATCACATGAATATGCAAGGTAATTGATGTTGTTTCCATGATGGCTAAATTCTCATTGGATTGTTTAATTCACACTTTCCACTTTGCCATTGAAATCAATATTAAGCTTATACCTCTTGAATTATCTTTCGTTGTCAAATGCCATCAAGATATTATAAGACACCGGAGACATTCACACAACCATCAACACTATATTTGAGTTTTCATAGGTTAAAAGATAGTTTCTTGCTTTCATAGATCAGAAGATAGTTTTATTGTTGTTGTAGGATATACAGTCTTTTGCTTTGGTAGATTAAAGAGCAGTTTTCTTATCATAGATTAAAGGTTAGTTGTTAGTTCTTCCTTCTTTCAATTAAATAGATTTCCTTTTATGAATTAGAGATAGTTGTATTAAGAATAGAGTTCACTTGTCTCTTAGTTAGTTGCTTATTGAGTAGTCTTAATTAGTTTACTTGCTATAGAAGTTATCCTAGGGTAGTTAGTTGTTTACTTGCTTTAATAGGTTAAATTGCTTACTTGTCTATTCTTGCTTTGATAGTATAGTTGCTTGTTTATTTACTTGCTTTCATAGGGTAGTTGTTCATTGAATTTAGGTAGACTAGTTAAAGTAGTTTGCTTTTGCTATTTGTTTAATGTTATGCTTAAATAGTTTCTTTTTCTTATTGCTATTATTGAACTAGTTTTATTTAGTAGGGTTTTCACTTGTTTTCCTAGAACTATCCATCGATCCTTGGTCCAAAAGTACTTAGGTTACATAGTTTCAAGTTGCTTAGTAGGGTTTTCTCATTAGATAGCTTTGCTTGAATATATTATCCCTTAGATAGCCACTTCCTTAGTTAGACTATACTACTACTAGCCCTTCTACCTTGGCATATATTTTTCTACAACTCTAAGTTTACTTACCCCGAGTTGACAATTTAATTGAGGGTTTTTAGTGTGTTTTTAGTGCATATCAAACACCCATCATTTTTGGCGTCGTTGACTTACAAAAGAAGAAAGTGATTTGAGCCTAAAGATACCTTTTTGTTCTTTCCCAATGGTACCACCCACTATACACTAAAAATATTGATTATATCATATCTTTAGATAGGCCACGTCCGCTTAAGTATCCCTTACATCAGGACAATCACTAAGGAATATAACAAAAAGTCACCCTCTAACATAAATACCATCCCAATTTAAAAAAAAAAAGAAAGAAAAATTTGTTTTCATAGTTGTCCCCCCATCCTCTTGCATAAAGCAATCTTATACTAAAATCTTAAAAGATGGAGGGCTAGTCTTTGAGGGTGTAAGAGGCTAACCCGTCGAGATATTGAACAGGTCTGCTAGAAGCAGGTACCGGCCTGTGGTATGACTAGGTAAACCCACCGGAGTATTGAATAGGCTTGCTGGCAGTGGGGCATTCTACCTAGCGAGGATGATAATCTGACAAAAAATAAATAAATAATTTAAACTTGTCTAGATGTACGACATTACTTGTAGACAATTCTGAGATGAAGTATGTATGGTTAAGCTAAGGTTAATGAACTCCATAAACTTGTTGTTGGGAACTAACTCTAAGACTATCTTGAAAATCTCTTGCCTACCTCTTCTTATCTATATATAGTATATTTTATCCTATAGGTGGGGCCATCCTTAAACCTTCTTGTTAGACCAATCTGTGAAATTTATCTCTACACTTAACAAGCTGTAAATCTTTGACTATTGGGAGAACTGACTGGTTTCCTATATTTTTTATTGTGAGGTGTCACAATACTTAGGTGTGGGGTAGGGGTTCATGAGTTGACAAATGATAAACTTGCCTAGAAGAAGTAAATCTTTGTAAAACATTATGTGTATTGTTTTCATGATATAGGCTATTACATCAACAATCATTTTTGAAATGATAATTCCATGTGTGTTATAAACTGTTGTACATCTCCTTAACAGACCACTTAACTGTTTTATTGTCATTACAGAGTATTCATTACAGAGTTATGATTCCATGCCTTATAAAATGCGAGATAGAGGAATGGATTGTGTGAGCACGATGGCAAAAAAAATAATAATGGAACACTCTTATCTTGCCTCTGCTCCTATTTAGTATATTCGTGGTCTTTGAGGAATCAATTTCCTCAGCCACAAAGATCCCAAGAGTTGGAGACCGTTGGTTTAAACACCACTAGTTGCCAAGAGAAAGCTATAACAGGGTTTTCAAATCCGAATTTCAGAACATCTCTCGAGCTAAGAGATACTCCAAAGAGTGGATAAAAGAGGAGCTAATCTAACCCCCCTCTCAAAACAGTAAAGACCTATTGCTAATTCATGGCACAAGGGCGTTCCATATCTTTTCTCTGGGGGGAGTTTCCTAAGCTAAAAAAATGCTAAGCACCGCCCATTTGTATAGAAAAACCCACGAGAAGAGGAAGTAGGATTTTTGTCAAAATTCTATCATACTGTCTTTTTACAATGTCTTGGGATATTATATCAACAATTGTTTGTATGCTAAATTATATACTACTGACATCATTGTGTGTGGTATATGTTTACTATGCATTTTTATGTTTAGGCTATAGAAGACTTTGTATACTTGACTGGTTCTTTGTGACAATTACAGATCAATAACACATTGTTAAACTCACTACATATATGTGTTACACACCTATTAACAGAGGAACAAGGTTAAGTGGCTTTGTATTAGGCTAGGTATTTATCTCAGTATGGTTTTGATTTGGAGTTTTCTGGATGAGAATCTAGGTCTAGGGAGCTAGGCCAGGGTTTCCAAAAGATGAGTTGCAAAGATAGAATGGGGCAAGGTAGGTATACTCAATAGAATTTAGGACTTGTCATTGTGTATAGGGTATATGTGGTGAGTTCAACATGGGAATTATATAATGAATCCATTCATAAGAATAAGGTGTAACATAACATGACAGTTTCATCCAAAATAGTGCAAATAACTTTGAAACAATCATAGGAAAGCATGGAGGTGGCAACAAATTGTAGCAGAAGAGAAACAAGTTTTGGAGGCCTTCCTCGATGAGTTATTTAATGAAAAATTTATGAATGGAAATATGAATATGTCCTCTAACTTTGGAGTCACTAATACAAGAAAAAATCTACATATAACCCCTTCACAATTGATTTGAAAAAAAAAATTCCAAAAGCGTAGCAACTGTGACAGAAGCGCAACAGAAAAATAGGGGTAAAAGATGGGGATATAACTTTTTAACCATAACACATTTTACAAAAATATGAGAGGTTTTTGTATATAAGGTTTTTCTTAAGATAAAATTCTCTCAGTTTTGTGAAATTCATTCCCATGTTCTTGCAATATGTGCCACAAAAGAATGACTAAAACAACAAATTAAATTGGAGAATTTGATTTTCTGAGATGGGCCTCCAAGAAAGTTGAATATCTCTCACTATATTATACCTGTGTAAATACTGAAGGAGGTTATTATTATTTGGTATTTCCTTTAAAAAAACCTCATTTTTTTTTTTCTAAAATTCATCTTTATTTGGTCAAAAAACTGTTTTGAAAATAATGACTAAAACAGGAAATTAAATTGAAATTTTTTATTTTCTGAAATAGGTCTCCAAGAAAGTTGAATGTCTCCCAATATATGATGCCTGTGTAAAAACTGAAAGAGGGTATTATGATTTGGTATGTCATTAGAAATAACCTCCTTTGGTTTTCCAAAATTCATCTTTATGTGGTCAAAACATCTTTTTAAAATGATGACCAAAAACAGAGTCAAAAGCGCAGCATGGTCTTGTAGAACACTTTTTGTGACTTTTTCCTGATCCATTTTATGATGTAGTAGTTCCTAGCCATGTGTCTCTGAAGCTCGATGTCCATGTTTTAATTTTTCAGGAGCATCTCCAGGTGTTCGTTGACTCTTCCAAGACAATACTCTATGTCCTTTTCAAATCTTGCCACAATGGTGCCTTCAATGTCCTGTTGACATAGTGAAGGTAGATACTCTGCTTTTTAAGCTTTCCATTTTCAATTGTTAGCCCACTTTCAGTTCAATAAACAATTGAATTTTCCCTTCTACTTTTTAAATATCTTGGACAAGATGTCCTCTCAAGTGAGGAAGAATGTAACCAACCCCCACAACAACCTCTTTCACCATGGCCTTATCAAACTCCTTGTTTTAGCTGAATTGGAAAAAAATAGGGGCAAACTTGGGATGCATTCATTTATCAATTTGTAAGCCCTCACATGAAAATCAAGACCAGAAAAAGGACATCAAATCTAAAAACTATTTCTCCATCCAAACCCCACTCTCCAAGGACTCAAAACCCTCATGCACAAGCCATTTCTTTGCCGGAACAAAAATCCAAGAAGCT
>JASDQU010014232.1:58613-74347 GCA_032191745.1 Picea mariana | reverse complement strand
CCTTGTTTTAGCTGAATTGGAAAAAAACAGGGGCAAACTTGGGATGCATTCATTTATCAATTTGTAAGCCCTCACATGAAAATCAAGACCAGAAAAAGGACATCAAATCTAAAAACTATTTCTCCATCCAAACCCCACTCTCCAAGGACTCAAAACCCTCATGCACAAGCCATTTTTTTGCCGGAACAAAAATCCAAGAAGCTTGTTGAAGTCCAACCACAGCCTCAGAGCACAACTGAAGCAACACAAGAGGCATAAGGCAAAATCTTCACAGCAAGAAGGAGAATCTTCCAAAGCTGATCCTCCTCAAAAAGATTATCCTCCTCAAAAATCTTAGTCATGAGAGGTAATTTCTTTTTTTTTTGCAGTGGGACCTGGAAAATCTTAAGTGTGGGGGTAATGTTGGGCCCGAGATATGATCCATTTTATGACAGTAATTAGATACTTTTGCTGAATGTACATATGTGTTTTTCATGTTTTGGAGAATCTTTTTGAAGAATTTTGTGCCAAAGCGCTATGATCTACACCAGGTATGCATAATTCGTATTTTATATTGATCTTGAGTATAATTCATTACGTTTTTATGCTTCCAAGGATTTAATTCATGTTTTCTGGTGTTACAGGGAAAACTCGAATCATGTTTCTTCTTTCAGCACTCAGTCTGTCAATCGATCCAGTACTCGGTCTCACACTCCATCCAACACCTCGTCCTGCGCAAAAACGGTGGGCGATTTGGTGGTTATAGTATTGGCAGCCAGTGATGGGCAAATCAGGAACATGGGTTTTTCTCGTGCTTGCCCCCTCCAGCTACTGAACTCTTGACAACTCAGTTTGGGTTATTGAGCTGGGCGATTATTGGCTCACTCCATTTCAGCAGTTAGGGCACCATTAATGTAATTTGTTGTTTATAGAAGAGGTTTGACCCTCCAATGATCGACCTCTTGGTCTGTAAAACCTATAAATACCATCGTGGTGGTCATACAATAGCTAGGAAGCAATAGAAGAAGTAGAGGATTAGAGACAAATACGATTTTCCTTTGTTTTTACTATTTTCAATTGCCAGAATTATATAAGACTGTGTTTTTCAAGTTTTAATGGTGAAATCGTTTCGCTGAGCTCGTGGTGTGTGTTTGAGAAGTGACCATGACTTGCTGGGGGGGGGGGGCACTAACAGTGTGGTAACTGTTATATGATTTATTTATGCATTTCATAGCTTAGATATCTTTTATCTCATTTCATGTACATGCATTGTTATTTTTTCTTTGTTATATAATTTGTTGTTGTAGCCTAACTGTTTAGTTCTTTTGCAGTTTAGTATGAAGGCTTTTGTTAATATGCATTGATTTTTTAGTTAGTAGGAACGAGTTTGCAAACTCATACACTAACCCCGTGTGCAATTAAATATTAGATTGTATCTTATTTATGCTTTTAAAATCAAGTTTAAAACAGAGTAGAACAGAGTTTTAGTTTATGTTTTTTTTAACGAGGATTTGGTGGATGGATAGGGTTAGTTTCAGTTTTTATTTTTAGATTGCCTATTCAATTGTTATTTAGATTTTGCTTAACTATTTGTTGATTAATTTGTTCATTAGTTTACTTGCTATATGGTAGAATCATGTTTTAATTTATGTTTATACACATTTTCCTTTCCGCAATTTGAATTGTTAAAATATATATAGCATAGTTTTATTTTATGCAATTTCTTTCCTAGAATTAGATTGCAATTCCAATTCTTAGTTAATGATTGAATTTAATTATGGGTTTTGCTTACATAGAATAGAGTACAATTATAATCTTGTTATATTGTTGATGGTTAATAATCACATGAATATGTAGAGTAATTGACGTTGTTTCCGTGATGGATAAATTCTCATTGGATTGTTTAATTCACACTTTCCACTTTGCCATTGAAATCAATATTGATCTTATACCTCTTGAATTATCTTTCATTGTCAAGTGTCATCGAGATATTATAAGACACCGGATACATTCACACAACCATCAACACTATATTTGAGTTTTCATAGGTTAAAAGATAGTTTCTTGCTTTCATAGATCAGAAGATAGTTTTATTGTTGTTGTAGGATATATAGTCTTTTGCTTTGGTAGATTAAAGATCAGTTTGCTTATCATAGATTAAAGGTTAGTTGTTAGTTCTTCCTTCTTTCAATTAAATAGATTTCCTTTTATGAATTAGAGATAGTTGTATTAAGAATAGAGTTCACTTGTCTCTTAGTTAGTTTCTTATTGAGTAGTCTTAATTAGTTTACTTGATATAGAAGTTATCCTAGGGTAGTTAACTGTTTACTTTGTTTAATAGGTTAAATTGCTTACTTGTCTATTCTTGCTTTGATAGTATAGTTGCTTGTTTATTTACTTGATTTCATAGGGTAGTTGTTCATTGAATTTAGGTAGGCTAGTTAAAGTAGTTTTCTTTTGCTATTTGTTTATTGATATGCTTAAATAGTTGCTTTTGCTTATTGCTATTATTGAACTAGTTTTCTTTAGTAGGGTTTTCACTTGTTTTCCTAGAACTATCCATCGATCCTTGGTCCAAAAGTACTTAGGTTACATAGTTTCAAGTTGCTTAGTAGGGTTTTCTCATTAGATAGCTTTGCTTGAATAAATTATCCCTTAGATATCCACTTTCTTAGTTAGACTATACTATTACCAACCCTTCTACCTTGGCATATATTTTGCTACAACTCTAAGTTTACTTACCCCAGGTTGACAATTTAATTGAGGGTTTTTAGTGTGTTTTTAGTGCATATAGAACACCCATCACTACCATTAAGTCGACATAATCATAAGTAATATACTAACAATTAATGAGGGTTATGGACTTAAAATATTAACCAAAATATTTCCTAAAGTCAAATCAGGGAAACATTCCCTAGTTGAGTCACCAATCTATTGGAAGAATATTGGTATGAGATCAGTAACTAAATTCCTCCCATATAGGGTAGTCAGATACCTAAAAAATAGTAGATGTATGTTAGGCGCAGGCCTATTTTGGGAAGAAAGTCTATTTTGGGCGCAGGCCTATATTTGGGAGAAAGATCTATTTTGGGGAAAGACTTACTTTTGGAAATAAAGACCTAATTTTGGAATGCGTGCAACAGGTGGAAAGAAAGAAACATGCAGAGAAAGAAGGAAAAGCAGCATGTAGAAGGAAAAACAACGTGGTGCGCATGAATACAAGCCTAACCATGATAGGGTTAGGGTTTTTGAAAAATATTGTAACGAATATAAGATTAAAAAGTAGTATAAATAAGGACTTAGGAAGTGTGGTTTAGACATAAATGATTTTAGGGGCTAAATTTCGAAAATGGGTTAATTTTCCATGGTTTTCCCAAAAATAGATTTGTTGATTTACATTTTTTCTAAAAATGATTCACCCAAATTCCATAGAATAAAATTATTTTACTTTAAAAATCACCAATCTTGTATAGAAAGTATATAAAATCCTTAGAAATTTGAATATTTTTACAAAAATATCGCCAAATACTTTACATTTTGCATATTAAGGACTATTAATATTATCCCATGTTTCTGCATTTTAATATAAATTTCCATCTTTAAAATCATCCTTGGGTTCAGGGCATTCAAGTTTTTGAAGAGGTTCACAAGGTTCTAGAGGTAAGGTTCAGGAAGTTCAAGAGTTCAGTCAATAATTGTAAGCAAGGTTGTAATGAGTCTTGTCGAAGAGTTGAATAAGTTAGTTTTTTAGGGTTAGGTCATAGGATTAGGATCTGTGTGTGATCTAGTCAGCCTTACAGAGGGTTCCTACCCTCATTTTTATTGTATTACTAAATATGTAATGCATGCAACGCAAGATTTTGCAGCAAAAAAAATAAAAGAGAAGAGAGCCAAATCTTTGTGGACATAGCCCCAAGAGGGGGTGAACCACGATAAAACCTTTTGTTATATGTGATTGTTAATGAATTCTTTACTTTTCTGTTGATCATTAGCTTAAGAATTAATGGTTAAAGTAGCTCTATCAGCATGCATCCCTAGTCTTAAAGATGAATTAATCATAGAAGTCGATGAATAATTAACACAGATAATGCATAAGGAAGAAAGAAGCCAACCAAAATCCCCACTCATTCCTAGACTGCAACCACTTGAGTATTGTAGTCCCCCATAAAATTTATCTCGGGTGAGACTACGTTGTGCATCTAGTGCGCAGCATTTCCTTTTGGTTTACTAGGAGGGCCGATAGTTTTGAGGGTTTTGTTGGAAACCTGTTTGAGATCAGAACCTAGGTCAACCAAAGACGAAGGTAACCAACAAATGGTTCCTTTGACGGCTGGAACTGCACAGGATTGAGTGGACAAGATCTGTTGATGAAACACGTGGAGGATGAAAGTATAAAAGGGAATGTTTAGGTCATGGAATCCAACAAAGGTGGAGATTGAAATATGGTTGAAAACAAAGGAACTTGAGTTTGCGCAGAAGGAAAATAGAAACCCTAAGTTAACATCGCGTAAATATCTTGAAAAATATGTGTTTAGCAACTTACATGAGGTATTTTTCTGTGATTGCCCACATTTGTTGAAAGATTGATTATTTAGGTTAAAGGAAAACCACCCTACAAATCAAATCAAACAGTTGGAGTGGAATGTTGTGGATATCGTGTAATTACAACAAGTTAATAAAAAATTCACGCATGTAGTGGATTTCTAGTTATACAGTATTGTTGCAGGTTTTATCATTGAATTCGTAGTGGATACCGCGAAGTCCTACATCGTAGCAGAGAAATATTTTCTAAAGGGAACCAGATGTAGGTACATCAAATCGTTGTATACTTCAATAAAGATGTTATTGTATGAAAACGGTGTGATCACCATGGAATTGGGAAGCTAAACTTCCCTACGTGCATGGGGGAAGGGGGGAAGCACTAACAAGAGGTTGAGATATAGACAGGGAGATGGATAAGGGAAATAATAAGGAGGCCATGGACCCAATCATGATGGAAGAGGAACATATAAAGCATATAATAGAAAAAACTTGAAAGACATGCAACAGAATACCTTACCAATATAAAATGAATAACAAGAAGAGAGCCATAGTTGAAAGACAGGGTTTGGCGAGCAATGAAGAATAGGTAGAGGATCTTCGGGATGTGGATAATATTGAGGAAACCTACACACAACATATCAAAGGAAAAAAGGAGGTCTAGGGTCAGGAATAGAAGGACAGGCTCCAATCTAGATCACCATTAGTGTGGAACCTACAACCCCATGTTTGACTAATACACTAGAAATAACACCAATGTTTAGACAACTGAATTTTAGTGAAATAAGAACAACAGAACAAGCATCCAATCAAGAAAAATAAACTGGGGGAGAAATTTCAGGAAGCAACAATTAATTTTCTATACAGCGCGGAGGGAGTAGTTCAACACAGTTCAAAATGGCAGGACATGATCCCATGATCAAATTACCAGAATTTTGGGGAGAGGAATCAGAGGACCTTGAAAAGAACTTACTCATTTGTGATAATATCTAAGAAGCAAAGTAGACCATAGATGAGGATACAAATCTTGTGCAGTTATCTATCACACTAAGAGACGACACATCAGACTGGTACGTGAGCCTGGATGTAAATAGTCCACATGGAATACCAAAGACTATAGCAGATGTGAAAAAACTATTGGTAAATGAATTTCAGAATCCAAGCTCAGAAGACTAGTACATGAATGAAATGATTGAAATCAGGCAGAAACCAGGTGACATGTATGTACTATAGCGCAGTAGACCATGACACAAAAGACTGCCCAAAACTCTTTGGAAAGATCCAAGAAAAAATGAACCAGAACAACTAGAATGTGGATTTCTGCAGAATCCAGGAATGATGGGAGAAACATCAATATAAGCACTCGAGGAGGAGCAAAGACAGGAGTTGATGCAGAACAAGATCTGGATCAACACCAATGGGTTAAGAAGAATATTGAGCCACAAAAGCAGTTTGATACATGTAGAGAAAAGGAAACATTTAAGGAGGTCAGACATGAGTTTCTCAAGTAGAATGTTGTGTCTACATTAGTCACGCAACAAATTCATAACCCACCAACATATAAGATGCCATCCTCAATGGACCATACCAGTAAATGACAACCTTTAGAGAAAGTAAGTACAATAAATACTTTTCTTTAATCTTGTGTTAAGTTATTGAAAAATCCATCATCTGTTAAGGTTTTAAAAAATATACTAGAAAGATGCAATAGAGAGGTAGGAGGTAAGTTAGAGCAAAAAACATTCAATCATCTCCATACAAGAAGAAGGAAAAGTAGATAATTCAGACTGAATGCTAACTTCCCTAGAGTAGAGCCCACTCTCCTCCTCCAAAGGTACCCCAACAACTCGGCTCCACCAGAGAATAAAGGTAATCTTTTGGTAGAGGCTCAACCCGGCAAGTAGAGGTCACATACGGCTCCCTCCATCAAAGGCAAAGGTCTACCAATCAAAGAAGCGAGTTAAGAAAACACCGGCTCTTCTAGTGACATTGATTTTGGTGGTTTCCCCATTGTGGAAAAAACCCCTCCGGAAGGTCCTCCAAGTGTTTCCTTGAAAGCTTGTTTAATTCCCAAGCTCTTTTTTATTTTCACGTTTTACAGTCTAGTTTAGTCTCTGTTTTCATGACAGTAATTACATTGTCAAATACTTCAACTGTCAACTGTTTTTTTGTGAGCCTGGTTTCCCTTCAAAGGGCATGACAGTAATTACATTGTCAAATACTTCAACTGCTTTTTGTGAGCCTGGTTTCCCTTCAAAGGGCAGGCATGTTTTTCAAGATTTATTAGCCTGGTTTCCTAGCTTGGGCAGGCCTCATTTTCCAGGTCGCTTCTGTCAACTTCCTGGATTGATCTTCCCACAGCTTATCGTTGATTCTTTGCTTGTATTAATACTGTATTTTTAATAGAATGGTTCTATAATTTACCAAAAAAAAAAAAAAACCCTTCATATAAATCCTCGCCAAAAGTTTCATAAGTGCTTTGGGTATATCAATGGCACTGCCTAAGGGAATGCAACCTAAGTTTGTCAGTGATCTTTTTAGCTTTCATAGCATTCTGTCAGCTTCAAATACCATAATCGCATCTGCCAAATCAAGCATAGAAGTCTTAGAAATGTATTCAAATTCCATTTTCTTAGGGTCATTGTCCAGACATTCCATAATATTTGCCATTGATCGACTTTCTTTTTGTTGTTCATCATAACTCATTCGTGGTATGGAATTGAAGAAAAGATTTTTAATAACTGGAGCCACTTTTGACAGTGGATGTTTTAATATGCCACAACGAAAACCTTTCACCATCCCATCAAAACCGCTTTCTTCTTCCCCCTTCATGGCATTATCTAAGACTTTTGTCATTGCAGCAAACAAGATATTTGACCCAAATGTCTTTATCGTAAGAACTAGATCTCCAATATAGTGGTTTGTGCCAGAGTATCCTTTCTTCCCAATGACTTTCCTGAGCAGACTAAACATGCCTTTTGTTGACGTCGAGTCATCATTATCATTGTGTAATATTTCCTTTGATTTTCAATAACAGGATCATAACAGTGGTGTATATGAAAATCGAGAATGCAAGCACAGAAAATGCTCATGTTCTATATAGTTTTCACCACACAGTAGATGAGTAAGTATGCATTGCCAACAATTAACAGAAATTGTATCAATGCATCGGTACCCATATGCTCCAAGGATAAGAAAATTTCCTCACGATTGCTTGAGTGCTCATTAATGAATTGGCTCTGGTGATGATACTCATAATAGAGACTCGACAAGTGGTCTTTCAATTTGACACTTATACGCTCGATTTTGATACTTGGCATTGTTGTGGCTTACCTCGACACTTGTGAGCTCGGCACTTGTCATCTACACATTTTTGTTGCTTTGTAATCCAATTGGAGAATGGCCTTAAACACCATTGATTTTTCTCAGGCTCATATATGTGCGTTGTTTTTATTTGCTTGTAGAAGTTGTAATTGGTGCATGGGCTGAGGCTTCGATGGCATAAAATGTGGTTGGAAATTGTTCTTGGAAAATGTGGTTGGAAATTGGCCCAAAACCCTGCTAATAAGCCCGAGAGTGTATAGAACACAAGAACACCAAATTTTAATAAGTTTTTACGAAAAATTATAAAAAATTATATGTGATAACAAGGAGGATATAAAAACAGCATGAAATATAGGCACAAAAGTAAATAAGAAAAACATAGAATCTTTAAATTCGTTGAAATTGTCAAAATGTAAATAAAACAGCAAGTATTGCAACCTTCCAAACAACATGCTTAGGTTTAACAAAAATATGGAAAAGAAAATGGTGTGTCATGACTCGCAATTTTTCTTACCTATAAATTTATAAATATGTTTATCTGTATTCTGCTATTAATTCACAATAAGATCTGATCTTAAAATATTCATGTCCAAACCAGTTGTTCGTGAATAAAAAGAAGTCAGTATTATGGCCTAAAAAAATGCAAGAAGGAGATTGAATGGAAGTCAAAGCACATCTTCAATAGTGTACCTCATCTGAATTTTTTTTATCAGTTCTATCTCACTTTGTCATCATGCATGGGAAATCAGACAATATTCAGTAAAACATAGTGATGAAGAACTGATGCTTGAAGAAGTATTTATTGTAAGGTATAAAAATTAAACCAATTTCTACAACCATGAAACTACTACTCCATCCTACCAAGACTGTGACAAAAGTATACAATAACAAATGGGAAAAAAAAGGGTAACCCCAGTTCTAGAATATAGATTCTAGAATACAAATATGGCATATTTCAAAATCTAGTTGCTTGTTCTATTTGATTGATTTTGCAATGATTATTACTTGTTTATCAAGAAAATGTGTACATGGCATATTTCAAAATCTAGTTGCTTGTTCTATTTGATTGATTTTGATTGATTTTGCAATGATTCTTGTTTATCAAGAAAATGTGTACAGGAGGTAACAGATACTGCTAGAGATCCAGACACAACAATCAGCTAAGAAATAACAACAATAAGTTGAGGAATGAATGATTCATCTCATATTTATATCTTAAAACCTATCTCCAAATGCACAAATACATGAACAATGTCCCACATCTTAGAGAGATAAAGAGAGAACTATTCAGCCTGCAACAGAGCATTATGCAAATTGGCCAGTTTCTCCAACAAAACCAGATGCACTCCCACCCACTACCTCAAAAGGACTTTTAGCTGCAACCAAGTATAATCGATCTTGACCAGGCAAGGAGCTATGTTATAACCTTATCATGTTCAAGGCAGTATGTATAAATCCAAAACAAAGGATTTTAGTCGTAATCAAACCCTATTTCTTGGCCAGGCAAGAAAATCTGGAAGAAATTTATCATGCAAAACAAGAAGTTGAATACTGCACCTGCAAACACATACTGGCCACAAAAATACCAAAAATGATCTCAGGTAATATATTAATTAAAGACAAACTAACAGATAGAAAAAGCTCACATTGTTTTTATTGAGATATTGTAATATTGGAGATAATGACAATGTTACCCCCAATCAAATCAATCTTAATAGTACTGCTTGAATAAAACATCCCACAGTACCATTATATGATCAAGTCATATTTCTTAACAGTATCTTATCTGGAGTAATTCAAAAGAATATCTACAGAAATAGGGCAGAACAAAACTAGTTCTCAGCCAACACACAATTTAAGAGAATATCATTGTTGAGAGACCATCTCTCCATAAAGAAGCAAAAGAATACAAAAATGACCATTCATTCTAAAATTATTGAAAAGGAAAGAAATCCAAAACAGAACCGAAGATATTTTTGGCAACGGATTAAAGAGGGTGGGGGCGGGATCAAATGACAACCTGCACTGCACAAATTATGTTCGCAAGGACGCCCCATGTTTCCTCTTCTCTTCATAAGTGGGATCGTCAGTAGGAAGCTCGTATCTACGTAGGGGGCATGAATTTCGATAGCTTAACCATGGAAGAATGCAGTCTACGTGATAGCTATGTAGACAAGGCAGTCGCTCCAGTCGAGCAAGGCTCTCGGGATCGATTTTCACCTCAAACTCATCCCACATCATTCTAGGGCTTTCTTCCCATCTTCTGCAAGTTCATGATTTGACCTCACCTTCGTTGGCTACATAAAAGTTCTCAGAAATTCCCATATTTTCCCATAGCTACTCCTCTTCTTCTTCTTCTTCTTCTACGTTTCGACCTTCTGACAAGAAATGGGCATCAGAATCAGTCCCCTCCTAGAAGCAGTCCAAATAATCGACGGCCCTCTCTCCTTCACCTTCAATATTACAGTGATTTTGATCGCGATTGTGATCATCCAGGGATAGGACTCTTTAAGGAGAGGATCGGATAACCCTAAAGAAATCGTGGAAATAGAGGCTTTGGGAAGGTTTGTTCCAGAGGAGACGGTTGTCATGGGGGCTTCCGCTTCCAATTCCAATTCCAAGTGCAACTGGTGATGATGCATTAATTCACTCCAATATGCCTTGTTGGCAAAGGCTGCAGAGCAGGTTCAGATTCGGGTTCAGGCTCAAATTGAGATCAGGGGCAACCCCAAGTTGTGGCGTAACCTCTTTTATTCATTCGTAGCACCACCAGTATGAGGAGTCCCTCGCCTCCTGCATCTGTTCCTACACACCAATACCTGTACCTTACCTTACCCCTCAGAAACAGACCACGGTAGCGTCCTAGGATTCCAAACTCTGTAGACGTTGTGATTTGGTGTACTTATGGCATATATATATTTCTATCTTTTTACTATCCATATATATTCCAATCCAATTTCCAAAGCTTCCTTCTTCCATAAATTCATTTCCTTTTGGTTTGGTTCGCCAGTAGCCAACCCTTCCCTTCCTTCCCACTAGGTAGTTACCTGGTGCACGGGTCGTAAAAGACCCTCTCCACACTAAGTGTAGATGTTAGGTATGTTACGCGGGAAAAAGTAACATGGAAAAGTATAGAAAGGAGGAAAATGTAAGAAGTGTAGAGGTTAGGTATGTTGCACACGAAAAAGTAATATGGACAAGTAGAGAGAGGTGGAAATTGTTAGGAAGAAGCATCATTCAAAAAGTAATATGGACAAGTAGAGAGAGGTGGAAATTGTTAGGAAGAAGCATCATTCAAAAAGTAATATGGACAAGTAGAGAAAGGTGGAAATTGTTAGGAAGAAGCATTATTCAAAAAGTAATAGGGACAAGTAGAGAGGTGGAAATTGGTAGGAAGAAGCATCATTCAAAGAGTAATATGGACAAGTAGAGAGAGGTGGAAATTGTTAGGAAGAAGCATCATTCATTTTTTGGAAATAAGAAAAAAAAGAGTATATTTTTATAAGTTTTAGATTTAGTTTTTATTGATGCAATGTTGTTGTATTATTGTGGAAATAAAATTTTGTTTTCATAGCGAGAGGCATTACAGTTACCTTTTGCAATTAAAAAAAAATTGAATGGTTGTTGGTCAGGGTCAACAGATTGGCAAACTATAATTTTTCTTCACCAAATGATCTATTTTTGGCTCACGGCTTGCTCTATGCTACAATGTGGTTACAAGTTCGTCTTCTGTGAAATTTCCAACACATTAGCAATGTATCTACGATCTAGTTAAGATTGAACTCCCAACAGACTTATAATCTATGAATGTGCCAATTTCCACTACTTACTATCCACAATTACTCTATATATAAAAACAAAATTCAAAATATAATGATGCAGGGTTTCTCTTTTACAAAGTATGTGTGAATAGAACCACCACTACCAGTCATGATACGATCAAGGCCAATTTCTCATGGAATTGCATGCATCTAAATGATTCTTGTTTGTATCAAAACGTTGACAATCATAGATGAACAACCTATTTTCACACATATCTTATGAATAATGCTTACTATGCCTAAGCCCCCCAAATTAAATTTATGAGTGTGCAATATATCAATGTGTAATATAAAGTCTAATAATTGAATATATGGAGTAGTTTCCCATCTAGTTCAAAGTAATTAGTTCCTAAGGAAATTTTCAAGATGATGATATATATAAGCCATATCTCATTAGGACATCGCAGGATAGCTAATTTGTTGTCAATTGTTCAGTTGTGACACATGAGGGGGTGTATAGTTTACTAAGTTCTAACACTGCGGATGGATTCTGAATGGGGGTCTCTAAATCCATCCGCAATGTTATAATTTAGTAAATTGTACAAATTCATTGTCAAAATTGTAATTTTCCATTGTCGAAGTGACACAACTAAAAATGACCAAATAAATGACCAATTGTTATGTGGTCATTTTAGTCTAGTTATATCTCATGACCAAATTTGGTCATTTATCTTGGTCTTTTTTAGTTTAGTTCTTATCTTGTGACCAAAGTGGTCATTTATCTTGGTCTTTTTTAGTTAGCTCACTTAAAATTTAGCAATTTTGGTCATTTATCCATTGAAAAAACTGTGGTGACCAAATTTTTTGGTCGCCTAGTCACTTATCTCTCTTTTTGTACTAGTGAATGATATAGAAACATTGATATACAGAATCCATATCTCACCAGGACATCGCTAGGATAGCTAATTTGGTGTCAATTGTTGAGTTGTGACACATGAGGGGGTGTACAATTTACTAAATTCTAACACTGCAGATGGATTTTGAATGGAAGTCTCTGAATCCATCCGCAGTGTTAGAATTTAGTAAATTGTACATTGTCAAAATTGTAATTTTCCATTGTCGGAGTGACACAACTAAAAGTAACCAAATAAATGACCAATTGTTATGTGGTCATTTTTAGTCTAGTTATATATCGTAACCAAATTTGGTCATTTATCTTGGTCTTTTTTAGTTTTGTTATTATCTTGTGACCAAAGTGGTCATTTATCTTGGTCTTTTTTAGTTATCTCACTTAAAATTTATCAATTTTGGTCATTTATCCCTTGAAAAAACCGTGGTAACCAAATTTTTTGGCTTCCTAGTAACTTATCACTCTTTTCGTACTAGTGAATGCTATAGAAACATTCATGAGGAGGATGGAAAATATCTTGTGATCGTTCACAAACTCTTTAGCAGTCATATATTTGTACAACATCCTCATCTTCAGTCGGACTTGGGTAGAGAATTTGCAACACATCCAACAGGTCTTAAGCACATTGTGACAACACTAGTTCTTGCTAATTTAGACAAATGATCAATTGGCATGCAGAGGATTCAATATTTGGGATACATTGTGGATGAGCATGGAGTGCAAGTGGACCTAGCCAAGATCCAATTCATTCGCCATTGCCCAGCCCTAATGACCTTGACAAAGCTTCGCAACTTCTTGGTCCTTTCAAACTTCTACTGGAGGTTCATGTTGCAGTTCTGTCATATCGTTTGTCCCTTCAGTAAAGTGACATGTTATCGCTCAGTTTGTAGTCTACGTCAAGTAGCTTAAAAGTAAAGGTCAAACTAGCGTAACAGGAGCTTCCCCACCCACTGTCACCTCGATGGGGGGCTCTTTCTATTTAGGGTGGCTAATCCCAAGGGAGACGTCCCTAGTAATATGGGGTATTGAAAGGAAAAGGGTCAAGGGATTAAGGCTCAAGAGGTTAAAGTAGGTTTTCCCTTCACAGATTACCGCCAAGAAGATAGTCAAAGAGAAGATAAACCACAAGATAGGCACATGTTTGCGAGACAAGGCAACAATAAAACTAAAATGTGCTATAGTGGTTAGTACTTCATAAATCAATGACTATCAGCACTTAATGAGCATAAATAATAGTAATTATTGACGAAGCCAATGATTGCAATAAAGGCTATGGCTTGTAATATTACTTCTTCAATAAATACAAAATGATATAGCATCAATATAGATAATCAACCCTTGAATTAACACAACGCTTTAGATATCATTAAATGCTCACATAGACTTGCTGCGTCACTATACTAAGGGTGACGTCAACTTAGTTCTAGGGTTAGTTTGATAGGCAATGAGGTGGACGTTTTGCAAAATAAGCCAATGAGATTTATCTACACATCAATGTCTATCACTAGATGACCAAGCCACAACGTTTTGCATCAACCTTGAGTTCAAGAAAGGCATGGCGTCATCATAGGTCTAAGGTTAGTGAGACGTTAGGGTTAGTTAGGGTTTGAAATTTAAGAAGTTTAAAAGGTTCGTTTTGACACAAGAGACTCAATGTTGGATAATTAGACTAGTGCCTTAGGGTATAATGGAGTCAAGGAGGAAGTGCTAGGTCTCGGGAGAATCTAAATTCAAGGACAAGAGAGTTAGGTTTTCTAGTGCTTCAATGGCAGGGCCACAAAGTCAAAACCCTAAGGGGAGGAGGCTCATTCCGGTGTTGCTTAAGCAAGGCCTCATGCTCCTCCCTCTTTCCTTAAAAATCATTGGCAAAAAACGGCTAGCTTCAAAACACAAATCTAGGGATGAAAAGTGTTGTAAAGACAAGGCCCTTCAAACCCTAAAGGTCAAAACCCTAGGTGTAAACTCAATTAGGCCTAGGACGTCTTCCTTCTTCAATTTATGTTTCAACACTAACTCAGAAAAAAGTGAACTAGTGTAGCAATGGCTAGGCTATATTCTCCTTAATCAAATGGCTAAACAAGTTTTCTATCATGGGGACATGAGGCAAGGACCTACTTGTGTGCTTGCCACCTAGGGTTTCAATGATTAAGCAAAATAATAACAATGTAACCATAAAAGTAAGAAATTTAACCTACAACCATTCAATTAAGAAGTTTTGCATGAGAAATACACTTACAAATCAATGAAGAGCTTATAAAACCCTAGTTGTAAACCTTCCAATGATAGAAAACACCATAAACATGCCAAGAATGATCCTCCACAAGTGTAGCGCCTCAACTCCAAGAGCCAAATACAAAGACAAAAGACTAAAAATGTTGCTCTCACAAGAGAGTGAGTTGTGTCATTTTAAAAATGAGGCTCAACGTCCTTTATTTATACCAATCTTATGACCTTTAATTACAAAAATAGGTCATTAAAACAACCGACAAGGATGACTAACAATATTACACTATTTTACACATTAAATGCTAAAAATGTCATAATTATGAGCTAAAAGGGAGACGTCAGGCCCCTCTGAGGGAGACGTTGGCCCTTTTTGGGCAAGATCAGCATCCAAGAAGCAAAACGTTGGCTCCTCTGGGGCTCCTTCAAGCTGCCACACGTGCCAAATGACCCAGCACACTGCCACACGCTCCAAAAAATGTCCAACTTCCTCAGGTGATGTCATGTCCATCGAAAGCAATCGTCCCATCTGCAGTGGGTAATCCCCCATAGGTCGGGCTCTGCCATGGTGTCCTGGTGGAATGTCCTTCTGTCTTCTTCATGCAATGGCTCATCATGACGTTGTCCTGCCTCTGCCATCCCAGCAACCATCTAATGGGCTCTTCATCCCCATGGAGGTCCGAACTAATCATATCCCCATGTGTACCGGTTTACTGGTACCTGTCTGTCAGGTATGGCCCTGCACATCAAAGACTACGCCCTCCATGGGCTCATCAGTCCTTGGGATCATAGCAATGCAAATCATATTTCATCATTAAAGTTATCAAATACATGCATGAAATCCCTAGCATATCATCTAAGAGCTCAAAGACATTACACAGATCTATTATACAAAGCTGAAGGAACCAACATAATAACCTATTGGGCTAATACCCACAAGATAAGGAAATTTTCCTCAGAAGATCATTCAAGCCATGTTTTATGAGGTGATATGGTCT